>CACRXK020009274.1:0-19415 GCA_902702795.2 Paramuricea clavata
GCTTATTTAATTCTATAGAAAATGCCATAAAAATTTTCACACCTATAAGTATAGGGAAATGGAATGGTTACAGATGGCAACACCTGAGGAGATAGCACATGTAGGTAAAAGGGTAAATACAGTGGAAGAGTTAGAGGCTGCTGTGAGGAAGCACGCAGAGAGTAGAATAAAGAGAAAACACACATATGATCCAATATGTAGCGAATGTGGAAGTAAGTCTATTGTAATGATAGATGGAGCAGATACATGCACACAGTGTGGTGCCAGTGATATGAATAACTTCTCATACTACGTTAGTTACGACTACAACAAGGACGACTATCTGAAGAAGAAGTCTTGTCACAATAGAGTCCGTTGGTTCGAGAGACACTTATTCGAACATGTCGCTTCTAGGGATAGGGACATCATAAGGGAGCAGCAGTTTAGAAGCATCGTAAGATGTATACAAAGACTTAGACTGCAAAGGGGGCGCAACATAGTCAGATACAAGTTTTACCTACTGAGGATAGCTAGTATGAATGGTATATCTTTGAGGAACCCTCCTGAGGATATTAAGACTCAAAGGATTGTGGACATCCTTGAGGATAGGTTGTATGGGAAAGTTTTTGTTGAGCTTGGATGGAAACCTGAGAAATGTGAATATTATAATAACTGGAAAAGTAAAAACACTTAAAGAAATATTAATATAATAAATCAATAGAATTAAACAATAAATTAAATCAAAAATAAAAACACTTAAAGATATACTGATATAATAAATCAATAGAATTAAACAATAAATTAAATCAAAAATAAAAACACTTAAAGATATACTGATATAATAAATCAATAGAATTAAACAATAAATAAAAAAACACTTAAAGATATACTGATATAATAAATCAATAGAATTAAACAATAAATTAAAAATAAAAACACTTAAAGATATACTGATATAATAAATCAATAGAATTAAACAATAAATTAAAAATAAAATACAAATAAATTAAGTCAAAAATAAATTCGAAATAAATTAATTAAATACCCGAATTTATTTTTACATATATAGTATATAGAAACTGTTAGAAAATATGGCGAGTTACTTTAACACGAACGAATTCAGCGTAGAACAACTTTTGGCTCTCAACAGTATCATAGACAGTGATGAGGATATGGATGCAAGAGTAGAAGACATTCTGAAGGATAGGAACTACAGGATCACTCCTGATGATAAGGGTGAAAGTCCATTCCAGGGAGAAAGACAATTTGTAGATGAAGTTGACCGTGATATGGAAACAAAGAAACCAAGACGCATACCTAAGAACTACAAGGGTAGAAGAGGAATTATGCCAACGTGGAAGTACTCTGACAGGCAAAAGGCTAAGGCTTTACTTGTAGAGGAAGCATACCAAAGTTTACTGTCAAAGGGCGTTCAGGGGTTACCTCCAACGATGGGAGGTAGATGGCGCACGGATGATCCCCTTGTAAATGAGGAAATCAAGAGAATCGAAAACGAAAGAAATCCCAAGGTAAAGCGTCCTAGAGGTAGACCACCAAAGGCAAAGACCGATGCTGAAGTGAAGGTTCCTAAAAAGAGAGGCAGACCACCAAAGGCAAAGACTGATGCTGAAGTGAAGGTTCCTAAAAAGAGAGGCAGACCACCAAAGGCAAAGACTGATGCCGAAGTGAAGGTGCCAAAGAAGAGAGGCAGACCACCAAAGGTAAAGACTGATGCTAAGGTCAGAAAGCAGAAAGATTCTTGAAGCAGAGGAAGTTAAAACTCTCAGTGCCTGCAGATAGTGTCATAACTCCAACAGGTCCAGGTAAGTTTACAATTCGCGTGGATCTTAATAAGAGACCTGTGAGGAAAGCTCCTGAGGTGCCTAAGGGTGTAGCTCCATGGAGACCGGTACCTAAGCCTAGAACGGTACTTCCTAGGGAAAGACCTGTACCCAAGCCTAGAACTAAGCTTCTTAAGGAAAGACCTGTACCGAAACCCAGAACTAGGAAACCAGTGTCTCCTGCCAAAGTCCGTAAGCCTGTAAGAGTGTCGAGGGAAGTTAAGGAGCAGCCTATAGTGGTTACAACAGAGGAACAAGAAATCGATCCATTTGGAACAGACCTTGAAAAGCCATTTCACAGGAAAATTGAAACAGCCGCAAATGGAGCCGCTGTGACTTACTCAATAACTCCTCATTATATGGACCCTCTGGACCAGATGACTGCAAGTAGACAGGTAGTGAGAGGAATACTTGTGAATGAGTTGAAGAAAATGGGTGGGTTGAGTACACAGAGACTCTGAAGGTGAGAATGTCAAAGGAAATTGGTGACGGGAAAACCAAGAAGGACTCAGTCTACTTCAAATCCAAGACTGGTACTGCGACTAACTTCGAGGATATTGAAAGTACAGCTGCTCAAAACCAACTGACAATATTGTCTAGAATTGAAACCTTCCAAAACTGGATTATACTCAACATTGAGAGTCATTATGTGAACCTTGCAATGTACAAACCGTTAAAGGGTAGTTCATACATTAAACTTCCTGAGGATATTAGTAATTCAAAGTGTGGGCTCATCAATATGAAGAATGATGACAACATGTGCTTTATGTGGTGTCATGTGAGACATCTGAATCCTAAGACTAGAAGAGCAACCACTATCACACAAAAAGATAGGGAATTCATAACGAACCTGGACTATGACGGTATAGACTTCCCGGTGAAGATAAGTGACATTGATAGAATCGAGAAGAAAAACAGTATCAGCATATCTGTGTTTGGTTATAAGGGTAAGAAACAGTTCTACCCTATAAGAAACTCCAAGGCTAAATACGAGGATCATATGGAACTTCTACTCCTAGGTGATGGTGAAGGTAACAACCATTATGTGCTCATAAAGGATGTAAACAGGATGCTCTTCAGTGTAAGTAAACATGCACATAAGCAACACTTCTGTCTACACTGTCTTCATAGTTGCGTGAGTGAAGAGGTACTGGAGAAGCATAAGGAAACATGTCTGGAGGTAAATGGAACTCAGGCCGTAAAGCTTCCCAAGGAAGGGACAAAAATAAAGTTCAAAAATCATAGGAACTCAATGCCTGTGCCGTTTCTGATATACGCTGATTTTGAGTCCATACTAGTACCTGAGGAGAGAAAAGAGAAGTCAGAACCCTGAGGACGAAAGTAGTACGGACCTTTACCAGACATACAAGGCTTGTAGTTTTGGTTTGAAAACAGTCTGCCACTATGACGATAAGTACTCCGGTGAGTATAAGAGTTACGTTGGAGAAGTTGCTGCATTGGTCTTCCTAAAGACTGTAGTAAAAGAGTCCTTCAGATGTAGGGAAATGACCGACAAAATATTCAGGAAGAAAATGATAATTACACCTGAAGAAGAAGCTGAGTTCTGGAAAACAAGAAACTGCCATATATGTGGTTACGATCTATGTGAGGACCGTGTGAGAGACCACGACCATGTAACAGGCAAGTACCGTGGAGATGCTCACAATACATGTAATCTGAAATACAGAATTACATGGAAAGTACCTGTGGTCTTCCACAACCTGAGAGGTTACGATAGTCATCTGATTATGCAAGAAATTGGCAAGTTCAAGATGGATGTTAATGTGATCCCAAATAATATGGAAAAATACATCTCATTCTCACTGGGTAAGAATCTGGTCTTCATAGACTCTATACAGTTCATGGCTTCTTCACTGAAAGCACTGGTGAGTAACCTTTCACCTGAGGACTTCAGGATAGTAGGTAAGAGGTGGAAGGGTGAGGACTTCAATCTAGTGACACAAAAAGGAGTGTTCCCATATGAGTTCCTAGATGATATTAGCAAACTCAATACAGAAGGTCTTCCGAGCAAGGATAAGTTCTACTCGTCACTGTATGAGTCAGAGGTGAAGGAGGAAGATTACCAGAGAGCTCAGAAAGTATGGGATCACTTCAAGATGAAAACCATGAGAGACTACCACGACCTCTACTTGGAGACTGACGTTCTTCTGCTGGCCGATGTGTTTGAGAACTTCAGGAGAACATGTCTGGAAAGTTACGAACTTGACCCCGCACATTACGTGTCAGCACCTAGTCTGAGTTGGGACGCTTTCCTGAAAAAGTCAGGTGAAGAAATAGAACTCGTAAGCGATATGGATATGTTCCAGTTCTTCGAGAAGGGTATGAGAGGTGGTACAAGTTATATTGCTCATAGACACTCAGCAGCTAATAATAAGTACATGGAGACGTACGATGAGTCGTCTGAGAACAAGTACCTAATGTACCTCGACGCTAATAATTTATATGGCTGGGCAATGTCACAACCACTACCTAATGGAGAGTTCGAGTGGGTTGAGGAAGTTGACGGTATGAATCTAGATGATTACCTGGGAGACAACGGAAGGGGAATGGTTTTGGAGGTTGACCTGGAATATCCACAAGAACTTCACGACCTACACAACGGTTATCCTCTAGCACCGGAGAGTAAGGAAATCAGTGCTTCTATGTTGTCAGATTATGCGAAGAGTATTGCTGAGAAATTTCAACTGACAATTGGAGGAGTAAGAAAACTAGTGACTTCACTAGGCCCCAGGAAGAAGTACGTCTTACATGTACGTAATTTGAAACTGTACACAGACCTTGGGATGAAACTCACGAAGGTTCATAGAGCGGTTACATTCAAGCAGTCTCCCTGGCTTAAGGACTATATAGACTTTAATACAAAGAAAAGGTCAGTAGCCCGTAACACATTCGAAAAGAACTTCTTCAAGTTGATGAACAACTCGATCTACGGAAAGACTATGGAGAATCTTAGGAAAAGGGCTGATGTGAAATTAGTGTCCTCTAAAGACGACCTCCTAAAACTGACAGCATCACCGTGCTTCCAGTCACATCGAATCATGAATGAGAATCTTATAGTGGTAAAGAGGATGAAAGAAGTGCTAACGCTGAATAAGCCGTGTTACGTGGGAATGAGCATCTTAGACTTATCCAAGACTTTAATGTACGATTTCCACTACAACACCATTAAGAAGGAGTACGGTAATAATTCGAGGTTACTGTTCACCGATACTGACAGTCTGATGTACGAACTGAAGACGGATGATGTCTACGAGGACTTCAGGAGGATCGGTGAAGAGCAAGACTGCTGGGATAATTCAGATTACCCAAAAGAGAGTCCTTACTACTCAACCCATAATAAGAAGGTTATTGGTAAGTTCAAGGATGAAGCTGGAGGAGTACCCATAATTGAGTTTGTTGGGTTGAGGTCAAAGATGTACTCCTATGTCAAGGAAAACGGTGGGGGTGGAATGACAGCTAAAGGGGTTAAGAAGTATGTCATCAGAAACAAGCTCACTCATGAGAACTTCAAGAACGTAATCAACACGAAGGGTAGGATGAGACACAACATGAATACAATCAGAAGCACGAAGCATACAATCGGAACTTATGAAATGAGGAAGGTTACTCTGAGTTGCTTTGATGACAAAAGGTATCTTTTGGAGGATGGAGTTACCAGTTATGCTTATGGTAACAAGAATATAAAAAATAGCGACTGAGAAGTTCCCACAAAGTAGAAAGTAATAATCCTAAAGGGTAAATAAGCAGGAAGGGCCCCCTGCCTTGTGTACCCCCAAGGAAAAAGTAAAAGATGTCGAAGAGGCTCTAGAATAGGAAAATTGGATGATATTGGGAAATCTAGAGGTTTGAGGGTTTGGGAATCCCTGGTATTTTGATAGAAGAGAACGGTGAATAGTTGGAATCTGAGTGTGACAACCAAAATAGGTATTGTGGAGGATGTAGGAAGTATTAATCAGTGCTCAGAATTAATATCTGACGGTTCTGTGGAGGGGTGTGTGTGTTACCTCAAGGGTGTTTTAAAAGTTGTCGAAAAGGCTTTGGAATAGGAAAACTGGACGATATTGGAAAGGTCTAGAATCATACGAAAGTCTCAGCTGGACTGATAAGGTGATCCCGAAGCTTTGAGATAAGTTAAATGAAAAACATTTCGGACAGACCTCAGAATAGTAGTTTCCCATTCCAAATAAATGGACCGTGGTCTCGGGAACACTCATTGAGGAGCGGGACCATTAATTTTAATATAATAAAAATAAATGATTAATATAATAAAAATAAATGATTAATTTTAATATAATAAAAAATAAATTATTAATTTTACCAAAGGTAAAAAATTAGTGGTCTCGAACCGAAACTAGTGGTCTCGAACCGGCAGTTCCTATACTATTCTTCCCCTAACTCCCGTTGGGAGGCTAGTGAGGAACTGAGTACATTTCTTGGTACTAAAAACAAGCGAATGAACAAATTTGATCGTAAGACTTTGGTAAAATCATACCCGCGACCAGATGTCGACGAGGTTTACACGCCTGCCATGGATGACTTCTTGAAGCCCTTTATTCAAGGCATTATGGCTCCTGATAAACCCCACAAGGATTTGCAGGACAATATCCTGGATATGTTTGGCCCACTTTGTACCATATACGAGAATTTGTTGGCAATGTTGGATAGTATTGACAGTGATGGGATAATTCAGATGGATAAGACAAGTGTCAATAGTTTCTTATCTTGTGTGAAGCATGCTCTGCTTCTTGTGGGCGACGCGTCGGCTGGAATTAGTGTTACCCGCAGAGAGTTAGTGTTGAAGAACGTCGATGGCGTCTATGGCCCAGGAGCATTTCCCCGACGCAAAACGTCAGCTCTTTGGACCTGGGTTTGAGCAGAGGTTAAAGACCCGGTCAGAGACTGCGGATACAATTGCAAAGGCTTCCAAAGTGGCTACTGCTGGAAGTGTGAAACCGTTTTTTCGTGGGATGGCCTTCAGGGGAAGACCAACATCTCGTGGAGGCCGCCAGTTTCAATCGACCAGACCATTTCGCCCGTTCTTCCAACGAGGAAGGGGTTTCAGAGCGAGGAGAGCCTCAAGACACCCACAGTTCCCAAGGTTCTCAAGCCCTCAGCAACAATTCAGAACCTCGTTGCATCAATGAGTGGTCGCCCCAGCAATCTACCAGCAGGTATGTTTTTAAATTATTTTATAACCAATTTACCGCCAAACATTCCTCCGACAGGTCGGCTTGTATTTTTTCTTCCTGTCTGGAAAAGAATAACACAAGACCCATGGGTCTTGCAAGTAGTACAAGGGTATCAACTGGAGTTGTTATCAACCCCAGTTCAGCAGAGTTTGCATCCTCCCAGAGTATCTCTAAGTCATCAAGCAGTTCTGAATCAGGAAGTGCAGGCCTTGCTAGACAAGAGGGCTGTTCATCAAGTTCAGAACAACGACTCAACAGGTTTCACAAGTTCTTTGTTTGTCGTTCCCAAAAAAGATGGAGGGAACCGCCCGGTAGTGAACTTGAAACCCTTAAACCAATTTTTAGTGTACGAACACTTCAAGATGGAGGGGATTCACATGTTAAGAGACCTCCTAAGGGAAGGGGATTATCTAGTAAAGATAGACCTCAAAGACGCTTACTTGACAGTTCCAATTTGGAAAGGTCACCAGAAATACTTGCGCTTTCTATGAAAAGATACAATGCTCGAGTTTGCATGCCTTCCCTTTGGACTGGCCACAGCTCCCAGGGTCTTCACAAAATTGATGAAACCTGTGGTGGCCATGTTGACACAGAGGGGGGTGCGCCTAATTATTTATTTAGACGACATTTTGATAATGGCGGAGTCAGAAGATCTAGTGCTCCACCAAGCTGCTTCGACCCTGAATCTCCTAGAAAGTCTGGGGTTTGTAATCAACTACAAGAAATCCCAACTTGTACCAAGCCAACAGATAGAATTTTTAGGTTTTCTTATAGATTCCGTAACTATGTCGCTCCAATTACCAGGCGAGAAGTTGCGAAAAATCAGGAAGCAGTGTCGGCAATTACTAAACCTAGAGCAGATCTCACTTCGCGAATTATCAAAATTCCTGGGCCTGTTAACCTCTTCTATCCAGGCAGTATTTCCAGCCCCCCTTCACTACAGGCACCTTCAGAGGCTAAAAAATGTAGGTTTGAGCACCCTGAATTCATACGAAGCATTAGTCATGCTCAATCCTCAAGCAAAGGAGGAAATTGTTTGGTGGAGAGACCACCTTCAGAGTTGGAATGGCCGGGCACTGTTTCACAAGCCAGTGGACTTAATTATCGAAACAGATGCGTCCCGAAAAGGTTGGGGGGCATATTGCGAAGGGGTAAGTACGGGAGGCCCTTGGTGTGCAGAAGAAAAAAGGCTTCACATAAATTGCCTAGAGCTTCTTGCAGGGTCCTTTGCCATCAAAACATTTTGCAAAACCAAAGTGGTAGCACATGTCAAACTGCTGATGGACAACACATCAGCAGTGGCATACATCAACAAAATGGGAGGGACCCATTCCCAATCATTAGCCAATTTGGCAATAGATTTATGGACATGGTGTCTCGAGAACGAGATTCAGATGTCAGCAGAACATCTTCCAGGGGTTCTGAATGTAAGAGCGGACAGGGAATCCAGGGCAGTGATAGATCCCAGCGACTGGAAATTGAATCCAACCCTGTTCCAGGCACTTTCACAGAAATGGGGGCCCTTGGAGGTAGATCTGTTTGCGTCTCGACTGACATGCCAATTACCACAGTTTGTGAGCTGGAAACCAGACCCATGGGCCATTCAAACCGATTCCTTTTTAATGAATTGGGGGAGAATCAAAGGGTATGCATTTCCCCCATTTGCTTTAATCGGTCGATGCCTGCGCCAGGTAATGTCCCAGAGGGTAGAACAGTTGGTTCTAGTGGCTCCTGTATGGCCAGCACAGCCTTGGTACCCAGTACTATTGCAATTAGCAGTAGACCTGCCTTTCCTATTTCCGACGTTTCCAGAGCTTTTAATGAAAGACAATCAGACTCATCCTCTGACCAATCTTCAACTAGCTGGGTGGCTGGTGTCAGCCAACGCTATCAGGCAGCAGGTATTTCAGGGGAAACTCGAGACATTTTATTGGCGGCATGGCGAAGAAACACCTCAAGTGCATACTCTTCTGCCTGGAACAAATGGGTTAGCTGGTGTTGTCAACGACAAATTAATCCCCTTTCAGTTCCAGTGAGTTCTGTTCTGGAGTTTTTAAAAGACCAGTTTCACGAGGGGAAAGCATACAGGACTCTGAATGTCTACCGTTCAGCTTTATCTTCCATATTGCCGGAAGTAGACGCGAACCGAGTTGGTTCACACCCTTTAGTTACTCAATTGTTAAAAGGGATTTTTCAGTTACGCCCTCCTGAACCCAAGTATTCTTTTACTTGGAATGTGTCTGAAATTTTGAAATTTATTAAGTCATTGGGTAAGAATGAGGATTTAGATCTGAAACTTCTATCATTTAAGTTAGTTATGCTTCTTGGTCTGACTGCACCAGATCGATCTTCTGATTTGGCAAAAAGAGATTTGAGGTATCGTACCTTTCGACCAGAAGGAGTATCTTTTATTCTCCCTGGTCTGTCTAAGACATCAAGACCAGGAGATACTCCTAAAGTTAGTTTTCATTCTGCATTTCCGGATGACTTTGATTTATGTCCCGTGGAGTGTCTTAAGTGTTATGAGGTTAAAACTAGGGAATTTAGGCCTAGTGATATTTCTGTGCCCAACAAATTGTTTCTTTCATACATTCGTGCTCATAATCCAGTGACCTCTTCTACATTAGCTAGGTGGATTAAGATTATTCTACAATTAGCAGGTATAGATACTTCTATTTTTACAGCACATTCGTTGAGGGGACCTTCTACTTCAGAAGCTCTAAATCAGGGTATTTCAATCCCAGAAATTTTAAGTATGGCCAGTTGGTCTTGTTCTTCTACATTTCAGAAATTTTATTATAGGCCACAATTTAACTCATCTCCCGGTAAAGCGGTTTTATCACGAGGGGAATGATATTTTGGAATTGATTTAGGTGGCTTTGAACCTGCATTGTTAAATTGAGGCGAGTATCTTGAAATATAATTTTAGATTATGCAAGGCTGTTTTACAGCTGCAGTATAATATTAATTATATGAAAGATACGAGACGAGATTTAACAATGCATTCCCACCGCTTTTGGTATTTCTCTACCCTTGTTGTTTTCTGTGTTATATCTAGGTCGTTCACAAAAAGACGCCAAGGAGATCCTGAGCCAGCGGTTTGAGAGGACATGGTGATGGATACGTTATCTTGTTTTGCTATAGTTAGACTTTAAAGATTCACTGTTATTTTTGAAAAGGAGTGATTTAATAAAGACAATGCATTGTTAAATCTCGTCTCGTATCTTTCATATAATTAATATTATACTGCAGCTGTAAAACAGCCTTGCATAATCTAAAATTGTCTAGCAAACAACGACTTCGATTAAATTTGCCCATTTCAGCGTTGTATCTCCACTCCAGCGTTTTATTCCCATTTCAGCTTTTTATCCCCATTTTAGCGTTTTATCCCCATTCCAGCGTTTTATCCCCATTTCAGTTTCCGCTTTCTGTTTCCGTTTCCGCGATTCAGTTGAACGTTCCGTATATTTTAAATGAAAACGACAGCATATAATTTTAGTGTTTCCTTATTTATATATATATATATATCTATATATATATATATACATATAAATATATATATATATATATATATATATATATATATATATATATATATATATATATATATATATATATATATATATATAAAAATTAAGGTACAACAATCAACAAAATCCACTAGGCATCTTTATTACTAAATAGTTTCGTACCACAAAATGTGGCACTCTTCAGATAAATTGACCTAATGACTATAGATTAAAAGTTACAAGGTTATATATGTATACAAGTGGATGAGACTTTAAAAAACTTAATCCTATTTACAAACCACGCGATTTAATTAACATGTTATGTGATAAGCTGACAGGACGCGGAAAGATTAACACACCGCGGTATATTTAAATGTATAGCTTTTTAAATGACGGCTTGGGCATTATCAAAGCAACACCACGCCAAATAGAACTAATTAAGAAGGATCTGTGCGCCTTATTCAACAACCATGGTTTGAAAATTACTATCGAGGCTAACAAGAAAATCGTAAATTTCCTTGACGTCACACTAAATCTAACCACCGGTAAATATCACCCATATTCTAAGCCTAATAAAACACCTCTTTACGTGCATAGCAAGTCTAACCACCCACCCAGTGTTCTGCGTAATATTCCATTATCCATTAACAAACGACTAACCGAGATATCCTCTGATCAAGATTCATTCGAACAAGCCTCCACGTCATATCAGCAAGCCCTTGACAAAAGTGATTATACCCACAAACTATTGTTTAAACACCCCCTAAACCAATCGAATAACAAGAGTACCCGAAGCCGTAAAAGAAAAATTATATGGTATAACCCACCATATAGTAAGAATGTTTCGACTAATGTTGGACAAACCTTCTTGAAAATAATTGACGAGGAATTCCCCGCAGATCACCCACTACACAAGATATTCAACCGTAATACAGTCAAGATTAGCTACAGCTGTATGCCAAACATCAAGCAGACTATCGATGGACACAACAAATCTACGTTGGCTACAATTTCCAGCACTAGTGGTCTTAACATGTGTAGTTGCCCTAAAAGCAATAAAGAACTGTGCCCACTATCTAACAAATGTACCACTGAATCGGTTGTATATCAAGCCACAGTCACTACTAAGGACAAAACAACAAATAGACCTCCCAAAACATATGTCGGACTTACAGAAAACTCGTTTAAAACTAGACTTGCAAACCATAAAGCATCATTCAACTCTTTCGACAAACGGAACGCTACCGAACTAAGCAAATACGTGTGGGAATTGAAAAACAAAAACATCAATTATACAATCAAATGGAAACTATTGAAACGAGCTAAGCCTTATAACTGTGCTTCAAATCGGTGTAATTTGTGTTTATGGGAGTAATACTTTATTATTTGTAAGCCAAAAATGGCCACTTTAAACAAACGAAATGAGTTAGTGTCTGCATGTAGGCATAATAAAAAATTCCTTTTAAGTAACATTTAAAAAGCTAGACATTTAAATATACCGCGGTGTGTTAATCTTTCCGCGTCCTGTTAGCTTATCACATAACATGTTAATTAAATCGCGTGGTTTGTAAATAGGATTAAGTTTTTTAAAGTCTCATCCACTTGTATACATATATAACCTTGTAACTTTTAATCTATAGTCATAGGTCAATTTATCTGACGAGTGCCACATTTTGTGGTACGAAACTATTTAGTAATAAAGATGCCAAGTGGATTTTGTTGATTGTTGTACCATAATTTAAATATGCTCTGGTTTTCCATTGAGCGCTTTACCAAAAGTTTTTATAACCAACGAAACCAATCTATATATATATATATATATATTTGCGGAATTGGTAATTTGTAATTAAAAGTAATATTTTTAGGGGATTTTTCATTTGTAAAAACATTCTAAACAAAATTATCGTGTTAACATGACAACTACTTTAAATACTTAATGTTCGGTAAATAATTGGATTTTGTCAGTAAGGCGAGGGGTTTCTGCATGCATTTATTTTCTAGTACCATAAATATTGCAATACTTGTAACGAAAAATGGCTTTTCCGTAAGATTCACTGGATAAGTAGCAAAATTTAACTTTTGTTATTGGTAACGCATAATTTGGTAGCCGCTAAAGCAATACAAAACAAAATATAGTTTATGATAACAATTGAAATGATAACCTATATAGCTTTATTACTTTGTTATTCATTAAAATTGCTGAAGCAGTTTCCATCAATAAAAACAGAATTTTTCAAAATTAAAACAAATACCGCGTTCCCGCCAAAAATCGCGCGGGTATTTCTTTTTGCGCTTGCCAGGCTAGCCCACCTCATGTAGTCTAGGACCTGTATATTAGTTTGTATGCGTTTCATTTAGCACAGGTAATCTCAACTGTTTTAGAGTAAAATGACCATCGCGGTCAACATGGCATATGTGCCAAAACCTGAATCTGGGACGAAAGTCCTGAAAATGACCCGGCCCTGTAACGGCAGTGTCGACATAGCTCTAACTTCAGAAAACAAAAATCGATAGTCCTTCTGAAGTGCTTATAGTGTTTAGAAGGGTTGCTTTTAGGGGTGGTCATTGGAAGAAAAAATTTGTCTAAGTAAATATTTTACAAGAAAATGACCATGCACCACCCCAGGTAAATTGCTAATTATGCATAAAATAACTAATATGCCTGGCAGAAATTAAATATTCTTATTTCCTAAAAAAAATTATCATGGGGTGAAAAACTATGCTTAAGTTAATATAAATATTGTTGATATCATAAGGATTGTCATTGTTTTCTTTAAATATAATACATTTTATTTCACTTACCCCCCACGAAAACACGATTTCTGCCATATTTTGCCGTCTTGTTTGCTTTTTATCGCCGAATCTCGTAAATATCATCCAGTGATTGTACTTTTACATAATCATAAATGGCTGAAGAAGATTTCAAAGAAGGTTTCATCCACTTTAGAAACAGTGCAGTGTATTTTATCTTCGATATTGTGTCCTTCGATATTTCGTTAAATTGCCACCATTTTAATGGCTCGCCGCTTCTCTGCCCGATAAATGCCACTTCTTCGTTTTCATATGTATTTAGATTACATTATCCAAGAGTACTTCGTTGTAGAATAGTCCCTGAATCCAAAAATTGGAAATATTATTTTATTTGGGAGGAAAAAACCTCCCATAATAGTTGTCCTGTCAGAATTCAAAAGAAGTAATTTAGAAGTCACGCGCAAGTTCGCGAAAACACCTCGTGGGTTACATAACAGGGGGTGAATATTTTCACGAAACGTTTGTTCGCCACCACAGCAACCTAACTAAATGTATTATATTTTTTGTATTTTTATAATTGATGATAAAAATACGCAAATATTTATTGCTTTTATCATAATCACAAATATACAATAAATATAATTTACTTAGTTAGGTTGCTGTGGCCTGTGGTAACGAACAAACGTTTCGTGAAAATATTCACCCCGCCCCCCCCCCTGTTATGTAACCCACGAGGTGTTTTCGCGAACTTGCCGTGACTTTTAAATTACTTCTTTTGAATTCTGACAGGGCAACTATTATGGGAGGTTTTTTCCTCCCAAATACAAATAATATTTCCAATTTTTGGATTGGGACTATTCTACAATGAAGTACTCTTGGATAATGTAATCTAAATACATATGAAAACGAAGAAGTGGCATTTATCGGGCAGAGAAGCGGCGAGCCATTAAAATGGCGGCAATTTGACGAAATATCGAAGGACACAATATCGAAGATAAAATACACTGCACTGTTTCTAAAGTGGATGAAACCTTCTTTGAAATCTTCTTCAGCCATTTATGATTATGTAAAAGTACAATAACTGGATGATATTTGCGAGATTCGGCGATAAAAAGCAAACAAGACGGCAAAATATGGCTGAAATCGTGTTTTCGTGGGGGGTAAGTGAAATAAAATGTATTATATTTAAAGAAAACAATGACAATCCTTATGATATCAACAATATTTATATTAAATTAAGCATAGTTTTTCACCCCATGATAATTTTTTTTAGGAAATAAGAATATTTAATTTCTGCCAGGCATATTAGTTATTTTGTGCATAATCAGCAATTTACCTGGGGTGGTGCATGGTCATTTTCTTGTAAAATATTATACTCAGACAAATTTTTCCTTCCAATGACCACCCCTAAAAGCAACCCTTCTAAACACTATAAGCACTTCAGAAAGGCTGCATGTCGCTTTTGCTTTTCGGAAGTTAGAGCTATGTCGGCACTGCCGTTTCAGAGCGGGGTCATTTTCAGGACTTTCGCCCCGGATTCAGGTTTTGGCACATATGCCATTTTACCCTAAAACAGTTGAGATTACCTGTGCTAAATGAAATGCATACAAACATCTATACAGGTCCTAGACTAATATATATATATATATATATATATATATATATATATATATATATATATATATATATATATATATATATATATATATATATATATATATATATGAAGTGTGGTTAGGCCATAAAAAAAAATATGTGGGTTTCCGGTTTCCCGACCCTACCTAGCTTTTGGACGTCGAAATCCCGACCCTAAACTTTTTTATTGGATCATGCTTGTAAGTGTTTCCACTTAGAGGAAAAAGTTTGTGGAAAATTGAAATTTGAGGCAATATTAGGGAAATTTATCTTTGGATGTGGAAGCACTGACTAAACAAAATGGCGTCCGCTTGTTCGGAAAATTAAAAAAAAGTTTAAAAAAAAAGTTAAAACCGACCTACCCTACCTAAGTTTTTTTACGAAGAAACCGGAAACCCACATTTTTTTTGGCCTAGGCAGTTCTTTAAATAGAAATTATACAAATTCAATGTAAATGTTACAATTCTCCGCATTGCTGAATTTTATCGCGGCCTGTTGATTATCGTAAATATTGCTCAAGTTCATATCTATACTTCCAACAAGACGCTCTGTAGAGCGTTAACTCGCTGGGGCTATACAAATACCCACATTAAGGTTGTCCCCGAGCTAAGCGGAAAAGTCGAATACGAGCGCGAAAGGCTGTTTAAATTAACACAGCAGTACTAAAATGCGGTGCTCTACAAGTAAAACTTCTGGCGCTCCATCTGCAAGTATAAAGTTATATTTCATTTTAGTACACTATATACATTCTTCTGTCGGCCGCCAGTTGGTCCGTACGCAAGAATTAAACTGCGCTTTAAAACGTTCAAAAGAAAATATTTTGGGTCTTTTGGGCTCAAAATACTATCAAAATGAAGAGAGAAGTGAGACGAATCCAGTTTTAAACGGCCGAAATAGAGAGAACCAACGATACCAAAGTTATCGAGGATCAAACATACTGAATTTTTTGTAATTAAGTTTAATTTAATTAATAATTTTGAGCGATTTGTCAATTTCGCTTGGCTTTCAAAGACAAAGGCCATAAATCGCTTGCTAGAATACTTTTGTTTAGTATAGTATAAATACATTTGACATCCGTATTGGGACAATTTCTTACACTGAATCGAACGGTGCAGGTAACTATAAGGGACTGTTGTTGGATAGTTATATTGATATGACACCATTATGCTTCTCATAAAGTATTTATCTATTATAAAACTACGTTGTATAGTTTAAGTTATAACCTTTTACCTTGAAATTGTCTTTGGCTCGTTTAGATTCAGATTCAGTATTATCATGATCGTGCACGGGAATTTAACGATCCAAATTTCGGATTTTCAGAGTCGTGCACCAAGAAAAATGCATTAACTAAACTAGCAAGCGTTTCCAGAGTTAGACACAATGCAAAATCCATAGAAAACAGATACAATTCGTTGAAAATAAAATTGTTCAATTTTCCCGAATTTTCCTCAAAATGCAGGGGTATATTTATGGATAATTTGGGTAAAGTTGGCAGGTGCTTTATGGATAATTGGGGGGAAAATTAGTCAGCTCATTAATATTCTATTTTGTGGCTATCGACGATTGGAGATTGGAGCTTACCGATCCAAGAAGGCTGCCGAAGCGTATACTCGTCTGGGGCACAGTGCCCCAGCGCAGGGACGTAGCTAGCATGTATAGTTGGGGGGGAGGGGGAGGTGTAGACCAAAAATTTCCGAATGACAAAAAAAAAAATTCCGAATATTTCATGGCATACGACGTCACAAAGGTGTTTGCTATCCGAAAACGAAGACGCGATTTACAAACAAAAATACACATATTTTTCGCACAAGACATATTAAAGTAGCATGCAATGCCGTAGAAAGTTCTTTTTGATTGGGGGTTGAGAATGAGAGCCGAAGGTCCGAGGAAATTTTTAAATTTAGAGTCTCTGAAATGCCATTTCCTGGACTTTGGACCGGGAAGTTTTTGACAGAATTCTGATGGTCAGGAAACAACGTTTTAGTACATCGAAATTTACAATTTTCTTACAATTTAGTGGTACTAAATAAGCGCATTTAATTAACTATATATTGGAGAAGTTGGAGGAAAGTATGGGTAACCATGAGCCATTCTTTGCAGTTTGTCATGGATAATGTAGCCGCTTAAAATTAATCAACTGTCAGTATTTTATAGGTATATTACTTAAATTATAGAGGTCTGCATGATTTTGAAAAAAGAATGATTTAATGCAAATTATTGGGAGGGCTGCAGCACCCCGACCAGTCCCCATCCGGTGCTACGGCCCTGAGAAGTAATAAACCGAATAACACCGATTTACGATTTGTTAAATGTTATCCCATGTAAATGCTACGATTTCGTAAATCAGTTTATACTGAGAATACAAGTAATAATTATATTATATTTTCTCTGTTTAACAACTAAAATTTTGTTATACTATTATTGCCGTAATTTTCCGAATGGCCAAACTAATTTTCCGAATATATTAATTCTAAAAAAGTTGGGGGGGGGGTTAACCACTCCCAATACCTCCCCCCTCGCTACAGCCCTGCCCCAGCGAGTAATTAGTGCGGATTATACGTCCTATCGATGATCAACAATAAATGAGAGTTAATAAGCTCGCCCGGTTTGGATGTACACTCAGAGTAACATCACATCAAACATAATAAAGCAATAGATTATCATTTTGTTATCATTTACTATATATATTTTGTTTTGTATTACTTTAGCGATTACCAAATTATGCATTAGGCCTACCAATAATAAAAGTTAAATTTTGGTACTTATGCAGTGAATCTTACGGAAAAGCCATTCGATCTTTTTTACAATTATTGCAATATTAGTACTACTATTAATACACGACGAAATATATAATAAATGACAACAAAGTGCAAGAGCGGAAGTGTACGGGTTTTAGTGTTTTGAATGTAGCTAAATAAAAATCGTCCATCGTCCAGGTTTTAGCCATTTAAGATATTTCTATTTTCTAGTTAATTTCTAGTTGAAATTTATCGTTGACATTCAGCCTCGTACCCAGGCGCTTTGGTTTGTCTCCGAACCGACGGCACGAAGCGCCGTGCGAGGGTACTAATTCCCCCCGGCTATTTACACCCGGGGAAACGAAAGCATTAGCGAAGTCTAAAGTTCATCAATCATTGCGGGCGCTGACCAACGAGCGACGATCTTGAGTGGGTGGTCATCCTCACTTATCTCAAAAATATGGCAAGCAAGATTTCAATTTTAAAAGACATATATTTGGAAAATCGTGGCCGCAGCGAAGGACCACACCTTCAACGAAGTAAGAGAACATAAACACAATTCGAGATCCCTATGGAAAATAATTAATAATATAATTCCCTCGAAGGAAGAGGAAACACAAGTTTATAGTAAAGATCCAAAAACAGTTGCAGAAGATTTCAACCTTATTTTTACTTCTGTGGGACGGAACGCTGCTGCGACAGCCGAAAGTTTAGCCAAAGACAACAATGTTGCACTGTCAAATCCTCTGTCAAATGTAATCACTTATCCATCTGATCAACTGTTCAATTTCCAATCCGTTACTTGTACAGAGGTTCAACGCATTATCATGGCTATGCCAAGTAATAAGTCACCAGGACCAGATAAAATAGGCATGCGTGTCATCAAAGACTGTCTTCCAATCATACTGGGTCCTCTTACGCATATGATAAATTGCTCTCTAATGACAAGCACATTCCCTGACCTATGGAAGATTTCTGAAGTTATACCCCTACTAAAATAAGGAGACCACGAGATAGCCTCAAACAATCGGCCTCTCTCACTACTCGAGGTAGTTTCAAAAGTTTGTGAAAAAGTTGTTCTAAATCAATTTAGCTCCTACCTCAAAAAATTCAATCGCATATCGTCACATCAAAGCGGGAATAGGAGTCTTCACTGCACCGAAACCTTAAACATATTTGTTACCGATACGATGTTGGAAGCCATAGACAACAAAAATCTAACGGCACTAATTTTATTGGATTTATCCAAGGCATTTGACAGTGTCAGTCATTCGATTTTATTACACAAATTGAGTTGTATCGGTGCTTCACCCGAAGCTGTTAAATGGTTCCAAGACTGTTTAACAGGCAGATCCCAATACGTGCGCATTGGATCCACCAAGTCATCAGCTCGCCCGATAACTCATGGCGTTCCACAAGGTGCAATAGTATCACCACTTCTGTTTTGCATCTATATTAATGATCTGCCAGGGAGCATACAATCGTGTAACCTTGATTCATACGTAGACGACTCAAAGCTTTACAAATCATTCTGCATCTACGACTTTGAACAGACAACTATCAATTTAGAGGCAGATCTACAAATAGCAGCCAAGTGGTGTTTGGAGCACCAATTACTGATCAATCCAGAAAAAACTAAATTCCTTGTAGTCGGTTCAAGACCCATGCTGCAGAACGTACCTACAGAAATATCGCTAACATTTTTAGGAAAGACTATAAGACCTGTTTTATTAGCTAAAGATTTGGGAATCA
>CACRXK020009275.1:4192-19414 GCA_902702795.2 Paramuricea clavata
CCCCCCCCCCGTTCCTACGCCCCTGGCTGTGCTTACGTGTGCAGCATCCCTCAGCAGTGTGTGAGAATGAATATTTTTGCAGAAGTGGGTACCTACCATGACAGTGAAACACAATAAGCTACAGAAATCATATAAAGAACAAATCAAACATACTAGTCACTTTTGTTTCAGGAAACCAATCACAAAACATACTGCAAAAGCAGCCTGGACCTAATTCATTATTCATTCATTTATTACAGGAAGTGTAAGTGTCATGTTTGAAAACCTTGGTTTTATGGATTTTCGGCCTTTGGGTGATGTTGGTGTTTTGTTTTTGAATGAATCAGAGTTGATTGGTGGAACTAGCTACAGACAGAGAATTGTAAAATTAGCTAAGGTAAGGTTCAATTACTATTCCTGGCTTTATGATTGGATGCGACTGGCGAAAAAGATAGAGTGGTTGATGGTAGTTGCATGCATTCATAACCAAAATCACTTACTAGCTCACATTTAGGGATGTTATGGCTGGGCGTCTAATCTACTTCATACCATTTTAGATCCAAACCATTCGAGGACTTGTGCTTTATGAAAAGACAGCAATGACTGAACAGTATTGTGAAGAACTTCAGAAATTCACAGCTATCAATGTTGGTCTAAATCTCTATCCTGTCAGCTCGCAAGAGGAAGTCGCTAAATTTCTTATACAAATGGTACATGTTGTTGTCAATTACAGTGGTTTAATTTGTGCAATATGCAGTTGTCATAGTCTTTGCTTGTGTAATGCATGGGAGAAGAGGGCTTCAATTAAGGGATAGACCTCTCTAA
This sequence comes from Paramuricea clavata, assembly GCA_902702795.2. Taxonomy (NCBI): domain Eukaryota; kingdom Metazoa; phylum Cnidaria; class Anthozoa; order Malacalcyonacea; family Plexauridae; genus Paramuricea; species Paramuricea clavata. The sequence goes on from CACRXK020009275.1 coordinate 4,997, forward strand.
GCCTTTCAGGAGAACAGTTCAGAACTGCTGATGGATCCAGTAAAATGTGTTCAATTACAGTCTGTGCAACAGTTGTGTTAAGGGGATGTGTTTGGTGTTTGGTATTACCAAACTAGCCTAGCCATGTTTATTTTTTTTTCCATTTGAAGGTTAATCTAAGTGGTAATCCAAGAAGTAATCCATTTTTAATCAAGAAATCACAGAAACCAATAGATCAAGCTCTCCTCTTCACTTTACAAACTGTTCCTGGACTAGGAGAAAAGAAAGCTCTTGCTTTGCTACAACGATTTGGTAGTGAGTCTAGATAAGATTGGTTCTAGTATTGTGCCCAGTAAATTCAGAAAAGTTTGTCTTAATTGTTATAGTTTTCTCACTAACAATGCTAAATTATAATGTCTTACCTCTTAATTTCTAGATTTAAAAGATTTGAGCCAGGCTTCAAAACAGGTAAATGACAACCTTGTGTTAAACTAGCCAAACACAAACATGTTCATTATATGTACTTGGTATTTATACCCTTGAAAATCGTCTTGACCTGTCTTTTCGTCTCCAAGTTGACTTGAAGTGCATCTCAACCTGTCTTTTTGCGTAAAAGACTGCATGATTATAAATGCTAGAGCTGTGCGGTTCCAAAAATTTTATCTTGGTCCCGGGGTTTTTGGAACAAAAAACCTCGGTTCGGTTTCGGTTATTTTCAAAAAAGAAGAAAAGTACAAATGTATGAACTCATTTATGTATGTTTCGAGCATTTTTACTAAATAGATGAATTTATGCCTTTGTAAGTTTGTATAAATCTCTGAATATTTTAAAAGAACAATTGGAATTTAAATATGAAGATGTAATATTTCTTAGTTTTTAAAAAAATTTAAAGCAAGTTCACAAAAATAACTATCGCAACTAAAATATCAACTATTTGAGCACTAATTAGTACAGTGCATATTGTGCACAAAGAGCACAATCTTGTTATTTTCCAAACATTTCAACCTGCAATCAGGTGGGCGTTTGGCGGGCGTTAAATGGGAAATTAAAACCGAAACTACTGGTTTTTTGCGTATAGTTTTTCGGTGCTGAAAAAAGTACCGGAAGAACCGAACTTTTCGGTTAACCGCACAGCACTAATAAAAGCCATTGGATTGTCAATATAGACCAAGCTATTCTAAATGCAACACTTTCTCTGGATATGTAGTAAGATCGCTGCATATTTTCAAATTGTATAATATGCTAATGGTGTCTGCCTAAAAATAATTGTTTTAATAAAATACTGTACTGTACATTTACTACATTAAAAATAAATATTTTTCACAACAGTAGACCACTTTCATAATACAGATGGGTTTAAATATTCTTGTATATTCATCTTATTGATGAGCCTTCTTGATGTCATTTCTGTGACTGGAATTTCTGAAGCTAAATGAGGGGTCTATAATTAAGATAAGCACATAAACAGATAATAAATTAAACAGATCTAGTTGTCTAAGTATTTTTTATTTTGATTTTTCTAGGACATTTCAAAGGTTGTTGGTGATGCTTGTGCACAAACAGTCAAATCATTTTTTGGTTGTCCACCAAGATAAGACCAGAATCCAACAATGTGATTCTAGTGAATGAACACATCATGAAAACTGGAACAGGGCGATGACAATGTAAATTGTGAGATGGAAGCAACAAAATGTCTAGGTATAACTAGAACTTTGCCTAGTACATATTTTGTCAGCAACCAACATTTGACCAACAGACTGTATCCCAACAGTATTCCAACTTGGACCAACAGACAAGGTATGCAATGTCATCATACCCAGGCTCTTTCCTCTATGACAAGAGCCTTCGGTTGGTACAAGGTTGGGTACGCACTGAGACAGGGTAATACAGTCATGGTGCTTTTCAAGAATATCAGGTCCTTTCAATCATGGCAAAGTTCTTGTCTTGAGTCTGCAAAACACACAGAGTTTCTTCTTCTCAGCATTGTCAACTTGAGTGATAGAAAATTGCTTCTCACATTTTTGACACTATATTTAAGAGGAAAATATGCAGTGTAAAGATAACAAGAGAAAGAGACAAATAGAAATACTCTGACACTTAATAGCCACAGGACAAACCTCAATTATTCTCAATCCCATGTTCTTCTTATGTTCCAAAACAACTGGCAGATCATCCAGATTTTTAATGTTCCATAGTCGGATAGTTTTATCCTATATGAAAATCAAATTTAAAACATACAGATTTCTTTTAGCCCCAAGTAAATTATTAGATATACTGTACCAATACAGGGTGTTAGCTACAGTCAAAAATTCTGTGTTAAATGCGGTTTTCCCAATTACCTTCAGGTCGCAATTTCCCAATTTAGGTCAGCCAAAAAATAGTTCTATTATAAATATTCAATTACTTTTTCCCAATTGCAATTAAACGCTGATTTTTTTACTTCTGGCTAACACCCTGTGATAAATCAGACTTGTAGACAATCTGTATACATATGTAAAGGTATACTGTAAATCTCATTCTCGTGCACAGGTACAATTAATATTTCTGCTTCATCATTGATAAAACAAACCTGTGAACACGAAAGAACCCACTTCTGATCTTTACTAAATGCAGCATCATTTACCCAACCATTGTGACCCTGGAACCAACACAAAAAATAAAAAATAGATCAATGGTTTGAACCACTAAGGTGTGGCCATTACTACTCTCTATCTCTCCTTGGTGAATACGACAACTAAATACCTTAAGTGAGAACTTCTGGACTGAATTTGCAACATCCCAAACCACAAGATTTTGATCAAATGATGATGACACTAACATTTTATCTGGAATGGAAAAGTGCATCAAATTTTAAAACAATTTATGCCTACATGGGTATCTATGCCAAAGACATACCATCTGTACTGAAACAGCAAGAACTGACAGAGCCTTCATGACCTTTTTTGAGTGTGACTGGTCCCGTTTTTCTGAAATGTAAGATTGAAAAGTACTATAAAAGCAACAACCCTTAGGGCCATATCAAGCATAATGCACAAGAACTAACTTCACCTGTGCAAAATATACTGTTTAATTAACCACAGTACAATTTACCTGTATGTTCCTGATGAGACATCCCATAACTGAATGTTCTTGTCCCACGAAGCTGTCGCCAATATTCTTTCATCATTTGAAAATGATGCATCTGATATGACGTTGCCATGCCCTCTATATAATTAAAACATTAATGCACCAATACACCCTTTTGGAAAGTATGTCACCTTGGCTATAGATTGAGCCTTATTTTTGTGATTGCGATGTTGGACTTTGACTATTATTGAGTTGAACGCATGTAATTAGGGCCATTTCCACTCAAGAAAAAGGAAGTAGGATTCATTTAATGTAATTGTATTGATAGCCATATCCTCCTTGCATGCACCTATGAAAAACACTCAACTGGAAAGCGGCCCTAAGCTAACAAAATGTGGTGCATTGTGGCTTAACCTATTAAGCTGCAGAGCTTCCCCATTGACGAGTAAAGTCGTCTGGCATTGGACAAGTAAAAAAATAAGTAGGGCGCATTGTGGGTTATTGGGTTGATTCTCAATTTGAGTAGGAGTTTATGTGTACCAAAATGAAATTCCTGATTTGCTCATACCTGAGGGTCAAACTGGCTGTGTATTCATCCTTGTACATTGACATATCAATCACTCTGGTTGTTCGGTCCATGGAGGTCACTGTGATTCGATGTTGATTTTGTGAAAACTTGCAGCTTGTTATGGTATTTGTATTATCTATCCAAAAAGGTGTTAATATTTTAGACCTGTTGGATTGTGCCAGAGGGTCTATATATTTGCACCCCACAACCACTCCCAATTTTATCTCTTTTAAACCTACATTTTAGTTTTCTTATGAGGACTCCATCCTTGGCATCCCATATACTGATAGAGAAATCCATATCACCACCACTTACAATGTACTTGCCATCACTTGAATAATTACAGCTTGTTAGAACTCCTTCATGACTTGCCTGCCACTGAAGAAAATTAAAACCACATTACCTCCTCCAATTAAATAGGTACACAATTTTAGGGCCAGGGGTCATCTATAATTGTACCAATATTTTAACAAGTGTACAAAGCATGCAGGGGGTGGGGTTAGTGACCACGGTGTGGACATAGGAAGCAGCCCCCCAACACTAATTATAGAGGGGGGCCGGTAGAGCTTTCAACCCCCATGCCCCAAATAATTGAATTTTAAAATAAATTGTGCTGATTGACCACATTATAATCCATCCTGACTCGCAGATAGCATAGACTAGCTCACAAATCATAATGAAAGAGTCTAAGAAAAGAGAGGTAGAGAAGACTCTGAGAATGCCATTTCTGACAATCTAGAGATTGCAAATCCTCAAAAAGGAGTATTCTCTTATGCTTGTGAAAATGTTGATAGTCATGACTCTTTTTTCATCAAGGGATTATAGGATGGTCTAGATAGCTGTTTTGCTCCTGCCTATAAATTAGTACATTGTTTTTATGGCTCTGTTTTCCCATTTGTATATATATTTAGTGATTATGAAATTACCAAAATTTGTCCAGTTGTCACATCTCTGACAAGCATACGTTTGTCCCATCCTCCTGATACCATTCTAATGAAACAGAGTTTGCACTTGATCTAATTAGGATGTGTCTTCCTAATACTGCAGGAAACTGCATTGTTTGGCATAAAATAATTAATTAACCTACTACAATTACCAAACATTCACCTTTTATTCAACATATCAACATGACAGCTTGTCACAAATGAAGTGTGCCCATCGTATGTGCATAACTGCTTCCCTGACTCAGTTGCCTGGTTCAAGTAAAATTATTTTATAGCACTGATTATCATTATATTTTTGTATATCAATATATTTTTCAAAATGTGATTATCAATATATATTGCAACAACCTATTTTATGGGGGAGGGAAGAGTGCTGGGCATTAATAACAGGACAGATTGCTTAAGTTATACTGCTCCCAAACTCCATAACTCTGAGTCATGCAAGTATAAAAGTTGCCCGGTTTGCTAGTTCAGGTTAGGTTTGGGGTTAAGTTAGGGTCCAGTCCAACTAGCAATCCAGTCCAACTTTTATACCTGCCTGTTAAGTCGTTAACAGGTTAATCAACATTTCAGACTCTCACCCAAATTCGAACTGTTTGATCATTTGATGACGATAAAACACGAGTGTCATTTTCAAAAAATTGACAAGAATTCACACTGTCCAAGTGACCTCGAAGAACTTTTATTTTCACCTGGCAGAAAAATAAATTAATGAAGCCTACAATATGAGCCTACAAAATAAACTCAAAGTTTGGCACGTAATTAGAGTCAAAATTACTAGCTGAAAAAATATTTTGCATGTTTTTATCAGTAAATGCCCATTTTGTCAGTGGAAAATGCTTGCAAATATCAGTACTGTGTCAGTGAGCTGTCAGTAAGATATTCCCACTTTTTACATCATTTAATAAGGTGTATTGAATATAAAAGCCTTTTGGTTTCTAGAAGGTTCCTAGCCCTACTATTTGTAAATATTTTCTATCTTAATTGTTAATTTTGATGTGATTTGGGCGAATAATAATAAATAAATAAATAGAAAATAAATAAAAAATAAATAAACATTTAAACCTGGTTACCTCTTACCTGGGCAAGATCTTGATGTTCCCATGTCACAGAATGATTCCCATGTACTCCTGGTGAAATGGTTTCCATCCTCAACCATCAGTTTTTGAAAATAGTTGGAAAAAGTTGATGAAAACAGTGGTTTTATATGTTGATATTTTCATATTTCTTGTTTGTTTTGTTTCAAAAGCTGGAGATGCGCTAAACCGTAACGTATTTGCGTAGCAACAATTTTCCGATCTCAGTACGGAGAAATACGAAGTGTTGCCGATAACAAAGTGCCAAAAATGGGGGGGGGGGGGTAAGGGCGAGCCTGCATCTATGGCATTCGTAGATGAGAATAAAAATTAGCTGGATTAGTGCTAACTCTGGATTAAAACAGATAACCTGCCATTTTAGTTTGTGTATCTCTGTACGTAAGCATGTTTATTACAAAACTTCAGAAAAAAACTATTGATGAATGATCCACAACAAGATTTCAGAAGAAATATATTTACAAGTTTATAAACAAGCTGTTGGGAATTAGTTTGCTTTGAATATAAGACTAGACACCAGAGAAGATTAATTGAATGATTATATTTAAAAAAATTGTTACAACCTATTACAATGATATTCTGTATATATAAATTAAATATTATATCCATTTACACTTTCAGTATGGCCTAATTAGTAAAGGTCATCTAATTTCTTGAACTCTTCTGCAAGTGATGATAATTAGGCAGCACTTTGGTTAAGAAATCTAGTTGCAACGTTTGCGCGAGTGGTCGTTCAGACTGCATCCTCCGCTGACAGTCTTTGCCAAACACCACCGTATTATCCGGTAGAGTTTCATTGGTCGTCAGTTCACAACAAGCACCAATCACACATCCATCGCCCAAAATAACTTGTTGGCCAACTTTCGACTTGCACTCCAAAATATTATTATTGCCGACTTTTATCGCTTCGCAATGACTGCCAACTTCGAAGAAATTATTATTCCCGATTTCCATGACAGTAGAATCACCTTCATCATTAATATCACCTTGATTTATAATGCACGTTTGTTCTTCAATTAAATTGCCATCCCCAATTCTTATGGGACCACGTACAGCCAATATGCGTGCTTTTGGATGGATGACTGTTTTTGAACCAATTATAACCTCCCCACGAATTTCTGCTTCTTTGCAGACGATAGAACCAACTCCAATTTTCGGTTTGCTTTTAGAAATAAGAGATTGCCCGCTACTACTTGATTGTCGCTGGGTGTACGCCATTTTTTGCATTGATATTTATCATATTTCCGGAGGGTGCATTCGCGCATTTTTGCGTTTTGAAATTTACAAAATTTGAAAGAAAATAAGAAATAGATTATCCTGTAAGAGAATTCTGGTTTATTGCTATTAACTATTAAGTTTTGGAAGTTTCAGCGATTATTTTGTGGAGCTAAATATGTTCAAAAACTTTTAAAATGCTTGAAAATATTGGCAAAATATTATGAAAAATATCTAGTCACCCCCCTGATTCTTTGTTTGATGTGATGTTTTGAAATGAGAATTACATGAAGTATGTAATTGGTGCTGACTATTTTGTGATGTGGGCTCGATAATAACACAAAAGTCAAAATTTCAAAAATATGAATTTTTAATATCAAAACTTTTTGCCTCGCTTTTCGTGAGTATTTAATGTAGATTTCGAAAAGGAAGTTTTTTAAACAGGGGACTGGCGATGTCGTGGGGGAATAATCGAGTAAGAGGCAACCCACATAGTGTCCAGAAGGTATTTAATAATCAACACAGGCAAACTTTAATTCATCTGATCACTGATTTTTATCATGCCCTTGTCATCTTGTGAATCGAGCCTTTTTATTTTACTAAATACTATGATTGTTTTTCCACAGTTACTTGATGAGAATGCACAACTTATTCAGGTAAAATATTCTCACTATATAAAATAAATCTCAAATTTTTATTTCTCGATTTGTTGTATAAATAATAGTTTGAATTAGTTAATTTTATTAATTAATGCTATTAATTAATTAATTATATTGATTAGTAATGAATCAATTAATGGTATTAATTCAAGTAATTAATCTATTAGATAATCTATTAATTACTGGTGGTTAATTAGTTATTAAATCAATTAATTGGCAGTGGTTAATTAATTATTAATTAGTTAATTAATATTATAAGTTTTTGTTTTAGGCTATTGTGGACTACCAAAACAAGGGGAAGGCTGCTGAGTGTGTTCAGTAAGTATGAGGGCTTTGTTATGTGGTGCAGTTTTTCATAATAATATCAACTAATATCCAATCAACTATGCAATTATACTCCGCCAGCTTTTCAATATGGCATTGATAGCTTTTGCCGATCATTTCCCACATGATTAACATACTTTTTGCGTGATTGCATAACATGATTGCATAATTTTTGGAAAAGCATGCAACTGAAAAATGTACTTGGGAATTACTGTAATAACATACATTTTGTTTCTATTTGACAAATAGCTGATTGCTGACCATTATAATCTAAACTGATTCCGTGCAATTTCTTGTGATGTATAGCAGAGCCATAAACCTTTTGCTAATTGTCCAGCAAACAGCCAAACACTAAATGTGTTTATTTAAAATGTTGACATTGTTTTCACTTGTTTTAGGTATCAACAGCTTCTTCACAAGAATCTGATGTATCTGGCCAGTCTTGCTGACTCAACTCAAAATATTCAAGCAATGTTGCCACCTGTATGTGTCATTAAGTAGTATCACTTATTTCATAAAATAATAAAGGCACATTGCAGTGCAATTCAACTCAATGGGTTAATAAATTAACATCTAATTGTGCAAAATCTGTTTTTCAGCCTCCTACGTCAAACCAGGTGTCTAATATTACACCTGCATCTTCTGCCATGGGAGTACCCTCAAATAATGTACCTGGAAATCTACAGGACAGGAAGGGACAAGCAGGTATATCCATGGATCAAAGTTCAGCAGGAATACCCATGACATCACAAGTCATCTCATCCACTGTATCACAGATGACCAGTGGTATACACACCTCACCAGCACCAATGACCACTGCTTCTGGTGATGGTACTAGCAATGTATATGGTGAGTAATGATAAAACTTATATCCAAGTACATAGGCGTAGAGTTTTTGTTTTGTCTTGGGGGGCTGAAAATTTTTTTTTCGGACAACAACCTTCCCCCTTTAGGTAAAAATTGACAAGTACATTGCAATTGCTCCGGTACTTACCTCAATTTTCATACCAAACAGTATTAGCACAAAAACAACAACAACATTACAGCTATTAGTTCTGCAAAGGCCTCGGGGCTAAGACCCTGCAAGATTTAGGACCCAACCCCCCATACTCTACGCCTATGTCCAAGTAGGAATGCACAAGAGCCAATCCTGATCCTGATCAATGAGATAAAAAATCCTGATCAATGAGATAAATAATAATTTTTTTAAAAATTCATAAAGAGCCCCAACCCACTTCAAACTTTCTGACAATTGTTGAAAATCATTTTCTGACAATTGTTGAAAATCATTTCCATTGCCAAAACAGTTAGTCTTAACTGCTAAAAATTTGTTGAAAAATTTCAGCAAAAATGCAAACGGGGGACCACAGGCATCCCTAGGGTGAATAAAGGGGCAACCACAGGAAATTTTTTAAAAATTCATAAAGAGCCCCAACCCATTTCAAACTTTCTGATAATTGTCGAAAACCATTTCTCTCATCAAAACAGTTATAGTTTCAAAAAATTTGGAAAATTTTGGTAAAATGCCATGGGAGGATCACAGGAATTTTTTTAAAAATTAAAAAATGCCTCAACGAAATGCCTCGATGTACTCTAAACTTTCTGAAAATTGTTGAAAACCATTTCATTCAGTGAAACAATGCTGGTTTTTTGTAGGTGGAAATGTCAATATGAGCTCACAGTCTTTGGATGCTTCCTCACCACCTGCACCAGGGTACCCAGGAAATGTTAATCAAATGATGGCGCCGAGCCTGGCCGCGACAGGGCAGACTATCATGCAAGGACAACAACAAAATTACATGCCTAACGTGCATCCAACACGCATGCAACAACAAGGACAACAGTTTATGATGCAACAAGGTGTTGGTATGGGTTACAACAGACCACCCGTACAAATGCACCCATCCCAGTCAGCGCATCACCAACAACAGATGAACCAACCATATACGGGAAATCCAGGACTTGCAGGTCAATCAGGCATGGTCGGTTATCAGCAAGCCGCGGCATCCTATGATCAATACAACCCTATGCAACAACATATGAATATTGCGGGATATAATAATCCATATGTACCTCAGTAAGCAGACATGTATATAATATAGTTATTATTCGCCAAACATAGACTGTAATATGTTTTATTTTTACCTCCAATTTTAACACGTTAACCTTTACTTTTTCCCAATTTGACCAAAATTGGACAAGAAGTAGCCCCTTGATATTTTGGTCATTTTTTACCACTGTTCCACCCGTCTTTTCATCCAAATTATAGAATGTGGAACAGTGTTTTCGTCTAACTAACTAACTAACTAACTAACTAACTAACTAACTAACTAACTAACTAACTAACTAACTAACTAACTAACTAACTAACTAACTAACTAACTAACTAACTAACTAACTAACTAACTAACTAACTAACTATACATTTCATGCGTTTAGATTAAAAATAAAAAAGTGGCTAAAAATGGATGAATAGTTAAGGGTTAGCCTTTAGTTTTTGCCCCTTTTTCAAAATCAAAAAGTGGTTAATATTGGCTGAAAAGTTAAGGGGTTAGCCTTTTGTTTTTTTGCCACTTTTACCCCTTTTTCAAAATGGGGTAAAGTTTAGTTTTTGTGTTACGGCTACGGTTAGCGACTAACACTTTCATATACCTAGAAGTGGGATGTTAAGATGATGAATTTCGGGATTGGGGGAATGCTATTATATAACTTCATTAACTTATGACACGCATAAAACGTATGCCATGAACGTCTTTTGTTGTTTCAGAGTATATTCGTATTTTGAGTGATTTCTCAATTATCAAATTAATCAAAGCATATACTGATAAAAAACCCTTGAAATCATATCTTATAATATCCGTTTGTTAAAGAGAATAGGTCATGACTCAAGCCTTTGTTTCATATATTTAATATAATATAATATAATATAATATAATATAATATATAATATAATGAATTTGTCACTTTATACACGATACAAACTAATTAATTAAAGACAAATAAAAACAGATACAAATCGTGACAGGGGAAAGGAACAGGACTCTCGTCCCAATTGACACCTAACCCCTAAAAAGACGTTAAATATAAATAAAGATAAAGAACAGGTTATAACACATTAGTTATAACAACTTATACTAGCTAAGGTTTGAATCGTGACTATAAAAGTACTGAACGTTTACACACTGCGACTTGCCCACTATGCAGATTACTATTATGAATTATTCAAAATCAATTTGGAAATCACGAGTCAATTTATAACATATTTGTAAATATGAGAATGGCCGGATGATGGTTCAAACAAATCGCAATGTGTAGACGCTGATCACGCAGTGCCCGGAGGTACGTAATGCGATAACTTAGTAGAATACAACTTATGAAGATGAGACTTGAAAATACTTAAAGAATTGGAGGATTTGACAAGAGACGGTAGAGTGTTCCATAGTTCAACCGTTCTAATGAAAAAAGAATTTCTAAAATAGTCCTGCTTGTGTTTAATTATAAGATTATAGTTGTTTTTATCATAATTTCTTGATTGGTATCCAGGTTCAAAAGTACATATATATTTGTTCACATCAGTAGTAATTGCTCCAGTTCTAGATTTAAAAAGTAGGCATATGTCTGAGATATCTCTTCTGAACTCAAGAGGGAGAATCTTGATCTTCGCGAGTCTGTCGGCATACGTTAGGTCCTGTGGATAGTCAAGAATAAACTTTGTTGCCCTCCGCTGGACATTTTCGACCAGTCTCTTATGCTTGATGGTATAAGGTGACCATAAGCTGCTGGCATATTCTAGAATGGGCCTCACGAGAGCGCAGAATAGTAATTTTCTCACTCTTTGGTCGTGGGTATCCTTGCAAGTTCGTTTGACAAGAATAATCTAGTATATACATATTGTATTAACATAATTACACCAAACAAAGTATAGAAATAAGTTTTTACAGGCTATATACAGTCAGTGGAGACCTGTTGAAAGCGTGATGCATATGCATCCGGGTGAAATACTGATTCGAGTTTCAATGGGAGAACCTTGTGGTTCAACCAGAATTCCCACAACTTTTCAAGTTAGAACACGTCCAAAGTCTCGTTTGGGAGTTCGGCTGAGTCCTTTAATTTGGATGAAAAAAGATAGAAGGTAGACTTGGTTCAAGTACTAAACAGTGTTTTCTCCTAAATTAATAGTAATTATCATAATTAGCTATACATTTTTAGTTTTGTTGTTTAGTATACAATTATAGAGATTATATATATACTCTAATTGTCAGTGGCTGTTTGTAGAAAACCCGTTTAGCGTTGAGATTAATCTAAATATTTTAACTTGAAAAGAAAAATTACGGCTGTGTCACTGTGAGCCTCAACCTTGTGTTTTTCTATAGCGTAATTCGGAAATGGCCGGAAATGGTCTATTAGTTTTTGCTGCGCTGAGTGGTTATATTACTACCTTAAAAAAACAAGCAAAAACTCGACGTTTCGAGCGACGGCCCTTTGTCAAAGCACAGAAGAGAAATAGGGGTCAAAGTAGCAGGGTCCGGGAAAATGCACGGGCTTTTATACTAAAAGTATGAAAGCATCACGTGACAAAAATAAACCAATTAGATGGATTTAATCATATGTATTAATCATTTAATAGATGGATTTAATCAATAATTCAGGTCTCCACTGTACATTGCCTGATAAAAACTTATTTTTATACTTTGTTTGGTTTAATAGTACAATACTAGATCATATTAAATACTGTAATATGAAACAAAGGCTTGAGTCGTGACGTAACCGATATTTTAATTAATTTAAGGTTTTTTTGTCAGTGCTTAACAGTTGAGAAAATCACTAAAAACACGAGTACGAGTTAAAAGAATATACTCTGAAACGACAGCATTCTCGCATTTCCCTATTCCCGCTAATCCGCATTCGCCCATTCCCGCATTTCCCGTTCCCTATCAGAAATAAAGTAGCCCAAACCCCCCTGTCATTTTAAAATAGCTCGGAATTTGTCGACTGGCATCGTACAGTGACGAGATCACGACGGAGTGCCGGGCATTTCCGAATTTTAAATTTTTTTACCGCGTGGCGAAGAAATGTGGAGAAGCAAGGAAGAAAAAATGGAGGACATTTTTTATCAAACTTACCTTTATTGGAAGGTAATATGCTTTATTTAATATCAATCCATGTAGTAGAGTACTTAGATTGCCAATATAGATGGAAATTTAGGATCACGAACCCGAATTTAATGCGATATTTCGACATAAAGTTTGTGCTTTTGCTTTGCACGTGGTTCGCTTTATGGGCGATTTTCGAACTTTATTAAAGTAAATTAAATGTCCATCAAGTAACTTAAAATACTACTAAGGTCTAGAATTGTTTAAGTTGTCGAAAAAAGTTGTTATTTCTGAGTTCTTGCCGAAAATTTTTGTGTTAAATGCCGTATACAAACACGACTGGCGCTTGGTGCGACGAATATTTCTAAATTTTCATCAGCTTGTTGTTTTTGTTCATTTATATGCAGAAAAAGCCTTGCTTTAGCAACATTACAACGTATTTGATTCTTGCTTACAAAACAAAATTAATAATAATAGTGCGGCCATAGTTAGGTGGGGCTTCTCGGTAAGGGGCGGACCATTAGATAAGTGATGGGGGGGAGGTGGGGAAAAAGCAAAAATAAAAATCACGCAAGGGAAACAGAAAGAAAAAAAAACTTGTGCACCAAAAAAGTTTGAAAAAAAAAATTTGTGCAGAGACTTTTCAATATAGTCTAGGACCTGTATAGGAGTTTGTATGCGTTTCATTTACCACAGGTAATCTCAACTGTTTTAGGGTAAAATGACCATGGCGGTCAACATGGCATATGTGCGAAAACCTGAATCCGGGACGAAAGTCCTGAAAATGACCCGCCCTGAAACGGCAGTGTCGACATAGCTCTAACTTCCAAAAAGGAAAAGCGATAGCCTTTCTGAAGTGCTTATAGTGTTTAGAAGGGTTGCTTTTAGGGGTGGTCATTGGAAGGAAAAATTTGTCTAAGTATAATGTTTTACCAGAAAATGACTATGCACCACCCCAGGTAAATTGCTGATTATGCACAAAATAACTAATATGCCTGGCAGAAATTTAATGGTCTTATTTCCTAAAAAAAATAAACATGGGATGAAAAACTATGCTTAATATAATATAATTATTGTAGTTTTCATAAGGACTGTCCTTCTTTTCTGTAAATATAATACATTTTAATTCACTCACCCCCCACGAAAACACGATTTCAGCCATATTTTGTCGTCTTGCTTGCTTTTTATCGCCGAATCTCGCGCACATCATCCAATTGTTGTACTTTCACATAATGATAGATGGCTAAAGAAGATTTCAACAAAATTTCATGACGTTTTGAAACAGTGCAGTGTATTTTATCTTCGATATCGTGTCCTTCGATATTTCGTCAAATTGCCGCCATTTTAATGGCTCGCCGCTTCTCTGCCCGATAAATGCCACTTCTTCGTCTTCCTGTGTGTTTATATTACAGTATCCAAGAGTAGTTGAACGTTGAATATTCCCAATCGAAAGAATGAAAAGATTAGTTGGGTTTT
>CACRXK020009276.1:0-10000 GCA_902702795.2 Paramuricea clavata
ATTTAGAACAGTTCCTTTCACAATCTCTTGTTGCAAATTACATTTTTATCACCCGAAATTATAACACATAAAGTTGCAATTTTCCAAACGCAACAAACAGACTACTCTCCTACCCCTCCCTGAGATCAAATTCAATTTACCCCCAAAATCTGGGGGTTCACGTGACCAGCTCCGACCAGGGTCTTTGCTTCCCAAGAGCAAATAGCCAGGGAACGAGGTTGCCCTGTCACACTATTGCGTATCGTACTAGCGTATGCCAGCGTATGAAAAATATCACTCATACGCCGGTATACGCTGACATACGCTAGGGGTACGTTAGGCATAGGTTGTATATGTTTCAAGACTCGGTCGCATACAGTGGCATGCCACTGAGCGCATACGGCGAGGCAGAAAATATTTTTTAAGCATGTTCAAAAATTTTGTGCGTATCGGACGTATGCTTTATACGATAAGCATACTCTAGGCACACGCTGAATACGCTAGAGGTACGCCAGATGTACGGTACTCATACGCTGGCATTTCAAAGGATTTTTGTGCGTATGGAAATTATTTCATTAATTTTTATACGCTTCTCATACGTTTCTCTCATACGCAATAGTGTGACAGGGCCTTTAGTGGGACGAACAATTAAAGTGCGGAAAACAGGCTTTATAGACAAGCAGTGCAAAGTTGCGTTGCAGAACACAGAATTAATTTTTCTCCAAATATTTCAAGATAAGTTGAATGCATGTACTGGTCTAAAATTATTACTGGCCTCAAATATATGGATGTGATCAAAATAATTCAGGTATATTCTATACAAATTTTGAATACGCATGGTTCGGAATAGGTATGGGGAGATACGACATATTAGAGAGGTTAAGATACCCCAGTTTCGGTGTACAGGTACGAGTAGTGTCATCCTGTTTAACTGATGTCTGTAATTTGATCATACTTTTTCTGTTTACTAGAATAGACAATGATATAATGCGAAAAATGTGCACCTTAATTACGAGTAAAGCTACTAAAGCTACAGACATCGACGAAAATATTGCTAACCAAAATCATGCTACCCGTACTCGTACACGTACACCGAAACCGGGGTATCTTAACCTCTCTATTAATTAAATTAAGAGGACAAACGATATCTATTGAGGGGGATACAGCATCGATCTGATCATTCAAGTATATTCTACAAATCCAACTTCTAAAATTAACACAGTCATGCTATATATACACACGCAAAAACGCACAATTAAGTTGCTGCAAGTTATTACAAATCTGTTCGATATACAAGCTACATGTTGACAAGTTTTGGTTCGCACTGCTTGTTTCTATAATTATGTTGTATAACAAGTTTAGAACAAGCTGTTAACAACTTGTATAACAAGCTTGATGGCATTATCAGAGACTTGTTACAAAGTTGTTCCAACAAGTCCGACACGGTCATGCTATATAACAAGAATATTACAAGCTAGGTTGACGACAGAAGGTTGTAACAATATTTTAATATTGTTACAACCTTGTGTCGTCAACCTTGTAATATTCTTGTTATATCATGACTGTATCGGACTTGTTGGAATAACCTTGCAACATGTCTGATAATATCAACAGTGTTGCTACAAGTTGTTAACAGCTTGTTCCAAACTTGTTGACAAATTGGGACAAGCTAGCAGTGCATACGCGGAACACAACTTGTTGACGACTTATTGGCACGACTGGTACATGATGTGATATTTTTGCGTGTGTGTTTTACAGAATTTCAGTGAAGACTGAAGAAATAAAAGGAATGGGCTCTGTCATCAAGTTTCTTTCGCTTCTCATGGTTGTCTTGGCGAATATCGTAAACACGACAGAGGTCGTCAAGGAATACGGTAAGTTCTACTGTAAATAAACACTCATTGAATGTAGGTCAACATTTCGGAATATAAACCAAAAAAGTCAACTTAACAGTCAATATTCGAATGCAGCCGAAAATGGTGAAATGGTGAAAATGGACGACTTTATAATATACTCCAAAAAGGTGCCTTTTACAGAAAATTGGACTTTTGAAATTCAAGCACTAATTAAATGAAATATTCCGTGTTTCAATGAAAAAAATGATCAACTTTATGATATATTCTAAAAATACGGAAAGTTGGACAACCTCAATCACGTCTTAATTCTGTTGATACTTTGCGCTTCAATTGTTTCTAACAATGTAAATATCTCAGCGAGCATTTACCCCCAAGCTTTTTTAACGGCCGTCGAAATCCGGCCTCACAAAATAATCTTTCAACGTGGATTACATAACCCAAAATATCGAACATTTTCTCACCCATTGCCAAATTTCTGTTATTTCATTTGTGAATGTAATATTGTGTGTTTCAGATGACCCAGCATCCACTGCATATGGCGAACTTAGAAAGGATTATAAAAAGTTTGAATTCGCGATCATAAAGGCGAACTTTGGTCGTCCCCCTGGAAGTGGGAGTCATTTTTTCTTGAAACAGAACGAAAAATCTTGTGTGAAACGCTGTAATGAAACTAGAAATGCTACACACTTCTGTCATTGTGATAGATTGTGCTCACTTTATAAAGATTGTTGTGTTGATTACTGGCCAAGGTAGGTTTAAAATTATCGTGTTTGTGATATCAGAGAAAATTGCTAAAAACCACAGGAACCGCTGGATGGGGGGGGGGGGGGGGGGGGAGAGGGCTGCAGAGGATCTGGCCGGGGAGGAAGGGGTTGTGCCCCCAATGTTTTGCCAAGTAAAAGAAAAAAGTAATCTAACCACAACCATTCACTTCCAAAAAACACTTGGCGGCCACTGGTGTACTGTAAGCTTAACTCAGGAAACGGAAAGTTGTGGGGCAGATTATGATAATAATCTCTATGGAGAATGTACGATGAGATTAAGTAAAGGGAGGGAGAAATTAAAAAATACGGATTTAGGAATTGAAACCCCATTGAGGAACCTCTCGTAATTCAATTCAATGTCAACAACTACAACTTTTATTGTACTTCAAAAACACTGCTTACATATATATTACATAAAAAAAGGAAGAAATTTACACTGATTTGAGAAGTATACATGTCACCTAATAACCATTTACTGCTAGCATAGACTGGTGACATTTACATTTATATAACACACATTAGTTTGAAGTCATACAGTGAGAAGCTGAAAGAAACAACATATTAGTACAAATTGACAGGTACATATACCGAGCACTACTACTGGATGAAAGAATACCACTATTTAACAATATAATTAATTTGACCACAAGTTATTAAAAGCCAATTATCATTGATGCTGTAAAATTAACGCAATATTTATACAGCAATATAAGGAAAATTTACTGAACTTCAGACATCATTTTCTCTTTGGCGTACCGTCTAAAATCTCTTTATTTTGGCATAATTTTATAGATAATGCACTAATTATATAAAACATACTTTTTAATTAGTTTTTTTGCCGCTTGAGAAACGTATCAAAAACTAAAACCTTGAATATATATAGTCATAACCAAGTGGCCTATATAGCTATACTATCCCACTTCAAGTGGGAAACTATATTCATTTATAGTTTTCAGTGCGTGTTACATACAAGGGTGGGTTGACTACAAAATTTTTGTAGTTCGCTATAACTACAGCTACTTCAAAAATATGTAGTCAGCTACAACTACTGCTACTTTTGAACAAAGGTAGTTCGCTACTGACTACAGCTACTGCTTAAAAAATGTAGCGAACTATTTCGCTACTCTATATTTTTTAGTTTACGGTATTTGGAGCGTAGTTGAGCATCCACTAACTCAGGCTGTAATATAACCTATAACAAATCGACTTACGAGTAGCAACAGTAAACAAAAAGGGTCAAAGCAACATTTTTGTAAGCCCTACAGTGTTCAGGAGTGCCACTTTTCATTGCGCTAAAATAATCTTTACTGTATAAAATAATCTTTTAAGCAAACCGTGTCTTAATATCATTCTATTCTATGAACGATTTCTAACAATTTTAAAAAGTAGCGAATAGCGATTTGCTGTTTGAAAAGTAGTCAACTATTTGGCTACTTTTAGGCAAAATGTAGTTCGCTATAACTACAACTACTGTTTTAAAAAAGTAGTCAAAAACTACTGGCTACTTGAAAATTGTAGTTCGCTACTGTAGCGAACTACTACTACTTCGCTACTACCCACCCTTGGTTACATAACATACAAAAGATTCTCCTCTTAATTAATTGCTGTTAAACTGCTGCTTTTTTGTTCCTGCAGTTGCAACGTAACTACCAAACCATTCAATCGGTCAGCGCAAGAACTTTGGGACTGTGTGGACGCTAAATTCAGGCAAGCAAAAAGCAACAGAAGCCTGGCACCCATTGCATATATGATGATAAGCCGTTGCCCGGGAACGAACATAACAGCCAATCAGAGTTCACGAAATTGCATCAGACCTGAGACCAACCGTACGGATATTTCCGAACGCATTCCGGTGACTGGAGAAGATGGAAAAACATATAGAAACGCATATTGTGCCAAGTGTCACGGGATTACTAATATCACTCATTGGGGTCTAATGGTAGTATGCTTTGATCCGGTAAAGAACGGAACTAATCTCGCATACGGAAGTGCTTACCTGTGGGAGAATTGTACCTGGTACGTATCCCCGGGGAATGAAAGTACTCTGTCAGCAAGTACTTGTGGACAGTCGACTCTGTGCGAATCTACGATCAACACGACAGAGTCGTTGAAATACAATGATCTTGTGAACAAATGCAAAGCTTATTCTCAACTGCTTGAGGTGGACGATGCACTATATAAGAATTTTCACTGTGCTTCATGTAACGGGAAAAGCGTCAAGAAATTCAAGAAACCGCCTGAGAATGTTAAAAACCCTTCACTGTCGTTATTTTTCGATTACAAGTCGCTTTCACGAGGGTCTGACGACGAGGACGCTGAAGTTACGAGGGTTGGGGAGAGTTCTGATGAAGTCATTCAGGGATATCTCACTATGATTGGTCTATCGTTATCAATCACGTGCCTATTAGCAGTCGTGATGACGTACATCCGGTTTACAACATTGAGAACAGTCCCAGGCCTCGTATTGATCGCACTGTCGCTATCACTCCTAGCATATCAAGGCCTCCTATTGGCTAGCCCATATGTGACGTCAGGAACTCCAGGATGCAAAGCTATGGCAGTTTCGTTACACTTGATGATCCTCTCTTCTTTTGCATGGATGACAGTTATGAGTTATGATGTGTGCAAGACATTTTCTCGAAAAGGTGGGGTATATTATTTTCCTATCATTACTTATAGCCACTGATGAGTTTTGAATAATCCTGATTAAATTTTGAAAACAAATCCATATTCTTTTGCTCTAAACAACGATCGATATCTCAAACTAAAGTATTTCTATTTATTTTCATTTATAATTAAAACTTCGCCTGGAGGCTAAAAATTAACGTTGCCTCTGTACATGTAAATATAAAAGACAAACATAGGAAAAAGCAAAAGAACAGCAGTGAATACCAATTACTGTGGGCTCTTAATTAATTAATAAAACAAGTTTACAAAAATTAATAATTAAGTTTAAATAAAATAAACACACACAAATAAAAATAAAATTAAGTTAATCAATGATTCATAATCATTTCTGTACTTCATTCAGGCAAGAGTAAGTCAAACCGTTCTGCTTTCCACCGTTATGTTATCTTCGCCACGTCCATCTCCGGTGGGATTGTGGCATTGACGTTCACGCTTGGCGAAACAAACGCCGTCGACGTTGGATATGGTAAGGAAATTATTATACAAAAACGGTAAAAGATGATAGGGGACAATAGGACATAGATAGATTTTGTTATGATGTATGATGGAAAGATTTACTAGATAGGAAGGCTGTTATTTGTGTGGAAATGGCGCGTTACATTACACTTTTAAAATGCAAGAATTAACACAATGGATATATCTGCCACCATTGACTCGGGAGACAAATGATAGAATTCAGGGTGCGATAATTCGCATACTTAAGTACCGGAGGTATGCCAATATTATTGTCTGGTACTTTTTTGTTTTCAGCCACGTACCACGTACGTACGCGGAACTCTTGCTACGGAAGAGGAACTCTAACTCTACGCGGAACTCTTGCTATCTTGAAATTGAAAATTGATTGAAAAATTGATCTGCGTACTTACTTTTTGCTGGTACCACATAACCTTTCCAAGTCCAAGGTATTCAATACCGTAATTTAGTTGGTATATCATGTGTTTGAGATGTCTTGGCATGAAACATGATTGCACTGATGGCACTAAGAAACGTCGGAGTCGGTTGTTTGAAATCGCAGAACTCCCTTTTCAAATAGCAAAACCCCTTTTCAAATAGCAAAACTCCCGTTTCAAATAGCAAAACTCCCTTTTCAAATAGCAAAACACCCTTTTCAAATAGCAAAACACCCTTTTCAAATAACAAAACTCCCTTTTCAAATAGAAAAACTCCCTTTTCAAATAGCGAAACACCCTTTTCAAATAGCAAAACTCCGTTTGCTATCTCGTAGTCTGAACATGTTTTTCAGAAACCTGTACTTTATGAACCTTACTTTTAAAGATTAAGTACACATTGAGCTTTGAGTACTGAGTTTGTTCTAGCGCTAGTATATAAGCGGCAACAACCATTGGCGTACCAGTCAGATACGACTCAGTAGAAATCTTGATTGATCGCACCCTGATAGAATCATACGATTAAACGAATAAAATCAATTGCAAGGAACGAGACAGGGAAACAATTAAGGAATGAGATAATATGGAAGGCGAATTGTCAATGTTGAAAATAAATAATGAATCGAACAAGAAGTATAGGGAAAAAAGACTACTTTAATACTAGAAAGGTGAACGAAAGAAGGAAAATGTGGATAAAGGTAAAATGGAGAAACTGCAAGGAAATTATAGAAGAATTAACTACAAGGAAATTCCCAACGAACTTTAATCAGAAAGTTTTTCTCATATTTTTCGAAGGTGAATCAACATCGTGTTGGATTGGCAAGCAGCTAGCTTTGATCTTATTCTTCTACATCCCAGTGGCAATCATGCTGCTCTTCAACGCTGTGTCCTTAATATGGACCATATTCAGTATTCGTAATGTCACTAAGGTAATTTAGTATTCTGGGTTATTTTTTCTGCAGATAAGATGCCATGTTGGCAATTAGCCTTTCTCACGGCCATTCTCGGGGTACTGCCCCTCCCACGTTCGAGAGTCTCCGCACCACGAAATACAACTTTTTAGTATTCTAGTTGTTTGTATAATGGTAAATTTACAGTTACAACTTTTAAAGGTCGCTTTTCACGTTGTTGGAATTGTATAGAATCTTTCACGAAGGCAGACAGTACCCCAAAAATGGCGGATTTTAGGCGATAACTCGCCGCGAGATAATGCGAGTTTAGGCAATTTAGATCCCAGAGGCAAAGTAGGCCTGATTTTGTCCTTCGTGAGAAAGGGTGATTGGCTGTACTTGGCGGCAGATCCAAAGCATTGCCAATGGATTTTTCTTATCTATAATATAGTTTCAACACTCTGGGCGTTGCTACAACACCAAAATGGTGTAGAATCGTCACAGCTCAGTAGAAGACACTGATTTACTGATTTAATGTAAATGATAACACCATTTTTGTGCTAGTGAACACCAAATTTACACGCAACAAGTGTATCGAAAAACCTATACTGGGTATACTAATGTAAACAGGGTTCGTACATGTCAGGAAGAGTCAAATTCAAGGACTTTTCAGGGACATTCAAGGCCGTGTGTCAGCAATTCAAGGACTAAATACTGAAGAAGAAGGCGTTAGAAATCAGCAAAATCTGACGTTGAATTGTTCAAAACGTAACTTTATAATGAGGTCAGATACGAACATGCAAAATCAGTTCAACAAAATGTCCGTCTTGAATGTCAAACAATTTCAGAAAATATCCAAAAACTAAAGCAAGAAGAATTCAAGGACATTCAAGTACTTCTTTACAAATTCAAGGACATTAAGGCCTTGAATTTTTGTTTTCAAATTTAAGGACATCCAAGGACTTTCAAGTTTTGTACGAACCATGTTTACACCAAATCATCTCCAGAGCTGCAATGATAATTTTGGTGTTGTACCAACACCAAGAAATTTAGAGTAAATAGGAGTCCAGTATCTGTCGGATCTTATCTAACTATAAATTCCACTTCAAGGTTTGTTTAGACTCTGCCTATACATAATCTCTATCTATGTATGTATTTATATAATATTTTAATAGTTATTGTATATATATGGCTTAATGTTCTCTACTTTAACTTTTCAGCTAACAAAAGGTGTTCAAAAATCAGTGAAATCCGACAGTCGAGGCCAAAATGCGAAAATCTACAGTAAGCTCTCGACCGTGATGGGCGTTACTTGGTTCCTGGGTTTTGGTGCTGCTCATAACACCATAGTTGCCTACCTCTATATCATTGTCAACAGCCTACAAGGTATGAACTTGTCAGAGAGACAATTGTATTTTATTATGCCCAGCCAGTTCTCACACTCTATTCATGTTTATCATATTCAATAAGGGGTGAACCTATAGATATCCTGGGAGATTTTCGTTGCAAGATTTCTTTAAGTTCAGGGCTTTGTCGAACTTTTTAGGGTGTAGAAGCTGTGCAGGAATATTTTTAATAATTTTCTGTATTTGCCATGTACGTAACAACGGACAAGTTGTAACAAACCTGCAGCAGACTTGTAGTACATTACCGTTGCCAGTACATCACGGCATAGTTTTTAAAATTTTATTGTTAGTTTATAAAACAATTAATGGCACGAGTCCAAGGTATCTGACTGATCTACTACAGTTTCGTGAATCCTCAAGATCACTACGATCTGTATCGAATGAACTCTTAAGTCAACCGAGAACTATTACGAAGACATATGGTGATAAAGCTTTTTCAGTTTGTGCACCTAGACTTTGGAATATTTTACCATTGGATATTCGCAAGTCATCTAGTGTTTACGCTTTTAAGAAGTCAGTTAAAACTCATCTTTTTTCAAAATTTGTTAGTAGCAAATCTTTATTCATGTAGATAACTTTAGGTACCTTACTTTGTTTGTATATAGTAGTTTTATTCTAAATCATGTAAAGCGCCTTGAACAGCTTTGAATTTGTGCGCTATATAAATAAAGTTTATTATTATTATTATTATTATTATTATTGTAGCAATGCTGTTCCAACAACTTGTCAACAGGATGTGTTCGCACTGCTAGTTCTGAGCTTGTTGACAAGTTGTCAACGGCTTGTTGGCAACTTGCTACAAGGTTGTTGAGCTCAACAGACTTATTACCAAATGTACATAAATTGGTTGATCGAGGGTCTGGACGAGGTTAACCGACTATAAACCTTTCCCCTCTTTTGACTGATAGCTGGCAACCATCTTAGTTAACAGCTGATGAATGACAGCAATTTGAATTTTGGCTGCGAAGTTTACTTTATAAACTATTTCTACATTTGAAACAGGAGTTTTCATCTTCTTCACGTTTGTCTTAAACAAGCGAACAATGAACATGTGGCGGAACGCAGCATCAACACGAAGTGGACGTAGTTCAACAAACACAAGACAAACGCGAGTCTCGAAGTTCACCAAAGCTACAGGTGGACCTTATGCGTCAACCATTCAACTGAACGACAAAAAAGAACAACAACGCGAGACGGGCTTTACTAACCTCGCACAATCAACCAATAAGTGAATAGAAAGTGGGAGAATTTGGTCATATTCTCTCCAGGGTGCTTCAACTTAAATCTGTGAACAGTTTTTAAGGAGCAGCCATCTTTGATCCCTCAGATAACTTCATTGGGACTTTATTTCTAACATAATTAAAAACATTTAATTACGTAACACTATAGTTTATATAGTTGAAGAACCTTACATGCAACTCAAAGTTTTAAAAGGAATAAAAGCATATAACAATTCTACGAAATAATTTTAATAAAGCATGGGGAAAAGTAGGAAAAGATGGGCTGCCCAACTAAATTCCCAACTCTATG
>CACRXK020009276.1:15000-19409 GCA_902702795.2 Paramuricea clavata
TTATATTTGTAGAAAACGATATTGGTATCATTCGACGTCATCAGCTTGTATACAAGTATCCCACATGATCTTGGACTCACAGTAATCGAACATTGGTTGGACAAACACCGTGAATCATTGCCACGACCGTTCCCTAAAGAATTTATTTTGGAGGCCATCTCAATTGTCCTAAAGGAGAATACATTTCAATTTGATGACATTAATTATAAACAAATACAAGGAACAGCAATGGGCACTAAAATGGCCCCAACGTACGCCACATTAACTATGGGTTTCATTGAAACACAACTGTACGAAAAGTTCATGTAAAAATATGGACAGCACGAAAAAGAAAACTTCGTGAAATTGTTTAAACGTTTCTTAGACGACTGCTTCATACCCTGGCAGAAGACAGAAGCAGAATTCGAGGAACTTCATAAAATGTTAAATTCACTTCATCCAAAAATACAGTTCACGATGGAATATGACAATAAGAAACTACCGTTTTTGGATATACTACTCTACAAGAACGCGGAACGGTTAGAAAGTGATATACATTACAAACAAATGGACACACACCAATATCTGGATTATCATTCATGTCATCCTGGACATACAAAATCAAACATTCCCTACACACTGGCAAGACGGATCTGTGCAATTGTAACAAATCAAGATTTAAAGAAGAAGCGTCTTGATGAACTAGGATATTTCCTACAAAAGCAGAACTATCCGAAATTGCTTATAAAAAACGGAATACGGAAGGCTTCTTCAAAGAACATTGAGGAATTGAGGGCACCAAAACATAAAACTGATGACAATGTCTTGCCTTTAGTAATAACTCATAATCCCAACAATCCTCAAGTAATTGGAAAAATAAGGGAGAACTTTAAATTTCTAAACAATTCCGAGAAAATGAAACGAGTATTAGACAAAACAAAACTCATTGTAAGCAAACGTCAACCGAAGAACTTGAAGCGATTCTTGACAAAAGCACAATTCAATTCAGAGGACAGAGAACACTCTGTAACAAAATGCGAGGAAAAGCGATGTGGAACATGCGATGTTTTAATCACAGGAAAGTCTATTACATTAAAGAGCGGAAAAACCTGGAAAGTCAATTCGACGATGAACTGCAAAGCGAGATATGTTATTTACGTGATCGTTTGCTCAAAATGCGACAGCTTCTACGTCGGCCAGACAGAAAACTTACGAAAAAGAGTGACATTGCACAAGGAACAAATTCGACACGAAGAGTATAGACACCTAAAAGTAAGCGAACACTCAAATATGTGTAACAACGGAATTTTCAAAATAATGCCTATATATCAATGCATTAACACGGACAGACTTTTTAGGGAGATGAAATAAAAAGAACTTATCAGTATACTGAATCCGGATCTGAACGCTAATTAAAAAACCATTAAGTTTATGCTTACATTTAAATCAATAGAATGTTTTTAACGGGTGACTTCACATTATGTAAATATATGCATTCCTAACATAGTTATTATAATATGATATCATAGAACGTAGTTAATAGATAAACTAACTAAATTCCACTCATTGTAAATATGCACCTGAGGAGCTAACATTAAAGCGAAAACGTTTGTGCAAAATTTGAGTGGCTTTTATTTTATTTTACGTTATAAATGTCTCTTTTGGTTGCACATTGAAACCTTTTCTATAAATTATATATATATATATATATATATATATATATATATATATATATATATATATATATATATATATATATATATATAGTGTTTTAATTTTACCTACATACCGCCCATAAATATTTTTAAAGAATTGAACATTGAATCTGAATTGAACTTTTTCCAGTTTCTTTTAAAATTCCCTATGATTTTACAGCTAGAGGGTCGATTATCAATTGGAATTCAGTTTTCGTTTTCTTCTCCGATCGCAACATTTAATAATATAATTAATTGTTATTATTATTATATTTCAATTTTAAATTCAAATTCGGTTGAATTTAATAACCAACGGAATTAAGCGTGTCCCACAAACCAACTTTTTTTATAACGTTAAAAAGTTTAAAAGGCCAATGAGCTTTGACGGATTTACTATTCAATTGGGTTATAGACGAACAAATAAATAAAATCAAAAATAGGTAAAAATCACGAGAATTCGTAAATTATAAAACCTTTTTACGAAAAAACAGAAAGGTTTGTCGGAGTGTTATATATATAACAACCAGACATACTGACTACAGCGCGATGTCTGGAGCATGCCCAAAACTGAGTGCACCACAAGCGTAAAATTCGAAGGCTTGTGATTCCGAGCCAGAGGAGGTCGGACAAGCAGGCCGCAAAGCATCATGGGTTTGAGCGCCTAATTCCAGGCGTGGCTTCAATGACTCTTTGACTGTCGTGGAGTAAACAAATATGGAAGCATTCGAAAGACAAGATTGTCAGGCTGCAATACTTCGTGAAAATAGCATGTTATTGCTGTATTGTTGTGATCCTCGTTATGACTTGTGAGTTACTATACCAAGTTTACCTTATATTAAATTGCATGGGACGTGCTGTCTTTTGGTAGCTTTTTAAATAATCGGCGAAGGAATTGTGTTTATATTGTCAATAGCAAGGCTCTTCTTTCTAAGTTGGATGGAATGTCCGTGTATCATCAACGTGAAAACAAGCGCAGTATTTAAGGTTGGTATCCTACAATGCAATACAGTTGACTTGTTTCAAATTTCCGCTTTGCTGTTTTCAATATTGTACTGTAATTTTATAAATACACTGTACAAATTATGGCGTAATATTTCAAATATTAAATTCAACCCTTTAGTTTGACCCTATTCCTGATGAGTTTACTAATGAAAACATCCAGCATATGCTTTTGGATTTCGATGTGGATCATATCAGTTGACAGCGAATACAATTGATGATGGACATTGGTTTCCAGATAAGTCTGAAGGTATTGTTATTTGTATGTATTTTATAAATTTTTGCTGAGTATGATGCCTGCTTGTATCTAGTTGTGGATGGTTGTTTAAATGTGCAAACTGTATTTTAATATTTTTAAATTTTCATCTAAATATTGTTTGTGCGTTGTTCTAATACACAGACCTAACACAGTTAGGTATATTAAGAATTTAGAGGTTACATGTGCTTTTGTGTAAGATTGCTACTTTTAGAGACGATAGTGCATGAAAGAATAATTTTCTCGTTACGATTTTGTAGAAAGAGATTTACTTGAGTTGTTGGCTGGTCTTGAGCCTGTTCATGATGGATATGATATTGAAAGAGGTGATCAAGGTGATAGGACAGAAAGTGATGACAAGTTCAGTGATGAGGAGGAAGAAATCACCCCGGCTGTACCATTCAAGTGCATCTGTGCTGCTCATGAGAACCACTACCAACATCATTTGGAAAAGGCATACCTCCCTCTTCATGAACAAGATAAACCAGTGAATGTAAGAATACTGCCAGAGCCATTGAATCCAAGGGACACAAGTGCAATAGCAATTGATCTAGACTATGGAACTGGATGGCCCCATGTTGGTTATATATTGCTTCTAAACTATGAAAGTATCTGCACCCATTAATTGCTGCAGGAGATGTCGTGGATGTCTATGTTCAGCATATCAAGTATAGGGTTGACTTTTTTAAAATAGGATTTTATCCAAAAAATTTCATAGAGACATGATTAGTGCATGGGAGACTCAAATGGTAGGAAAAGCATGAGTGTACGTTGACAGATGTTTTTTATGTAAATAATAGCAACTAACTATGTTTTTCAAGTTATTGAAGTGCATTTATTTCAATTGGCTAACTTTTTACATTTTTGCAGCATTTTTTAAATAAACCACAGGTTATAAATGATAACTTTCTATATCTAATTAAAACAATCTGTCATGTACACTGATGCAAAATAAATACATCACTGTAAAAATGTGCTTTAGTAAATAAATGAGTAATTTATTCATGCACTTGACCTACTTTGTTTGTAATTTTTTCAGATTAAAATTAATGCAACAATAAAACAAGAAGATGTCTATTTATATAATGCACAAATCAATTCCTGGAGTAACCATCCCCCCCCCCGGAATTTGCCTGATAGACAGTTCACAGGCGTCGGGAATTTGCCTGTCATATATGTGCATGGGGGCCGGGTATTGTTATAGTCGCTGTGTTATAGTGTTCACTTTTGCAAAACTTATTACCTGTGCCATGCGAATAAAGTTTTATAATATTCCATAGCAGCTTAATAGCATGTTATTAAATGACTATGCCCATGATATGCATTCATCGTCCCCGGCGTGGGGCCTTTTTCTACTCTCAGCTTGCCCAAGGGACCCGTGCATTAGTCTCCTAGTTGTGTCCCGGCACACTTCTTCTATTAACTGTGCACTATTGTAACCAGTCAAATCAAATGCCCAGGTGTGTTCGGGGGGGGGGGGG
>CACRXK020009277.1:0-19408 GCA_902702795.2 Paramuricea clavata
TACACTATAATTATTGAAAAAAGAACACAAAATGCATGCTTGAGAGCCTGAGAAACCACAAAATTCCCGGACATGATACAAAGGCAGGTCGTCGAAGGCACTTATTGTGTTCGTCTTGCTGTCGCCGTTTGGATGATTAACTTGGATGAATGGTATATATCAAGAAAACGAAACATCTTTAAAAAGCACAATACACTATAATTATTGAAAAAAGAACACAAAATGCATGCTTGAGAGCCTGAGAAACCACAAAATTCCCGGACATGATACAAAGGCAGGTCGTCGAAGGCACTTATTGTGTTCGTCTTGCTGTCGCCGTTTGGATGATTAACTTGGATGAATGGTATATATCAAGAAAACGAAACATCTTTAAAAAGCACAATACACTATAATTATTGAAAAAAGAACACAAAATGCATGCTTGAGAGCCTGAGAAACCACAAAATTCCCGGACATGATACAAAGGCAGGTCGTCGAAGGCACTTATTGTGTTCGTCTTGCTGTCGCCGTTTGGATGATTAACTTGGATGAATGGTATATATCAAGAAAACGAAACATCTTTAAAAAGCACAATACACTATAATTATTGAAAAAAGAACACAAAATGCATGCTTGAGAGCCTGAGAAACCACAAAATTCCCGGACATGATACAAAGGCAGGTCGTCGAAGGTACTTATTGTGTTCGTCTTGCTGTCGCCGTTTGGATGATTAACTTGGATGAATGGTATATATCAAGAAAACGAAACATCTTTATAAAAAGCACAATACACTATAATTATTGAAAAAAAAACCCCACAAAATGCTTGAGAACGCGACTATATCTCTCCATCTCCAAATTACGGCAAAATATTTCGAAACTCTTTAAATCTTTATTTAGCTTTCGCGTAATTGCCTCAATGTTGGCGTAATTTCCTCTATACAAAGTTTTGTCTTCTGTGATATTTGCCCATGGGCATGGGCATGAAAACAGGCGAGTTTACCGGCTACTACAACAAAATTCAAGTTAGCATTTTAGGCAGAAAGAGCTGTTACATAAAACTGTAAAATAAGTGCACTGAAAAACTTTTCTAGCTTATCTTTTTTCGTTCTCGAGATATTGATTAGTTTAATTTATTTGATATGTAAATGAATAAATCTATGCCTATGGCATCAAAAGCGAATAAAATATTAGTTTCCAAGGTTCGAAAATTACGAAACAATTCAAACTATATAATATAATTATTGTTCATTCTTTTCACTAACGTGCATGTATATACAGAACGTTATGCAGAAAGCAGGCGCTCTGCATGGGTTTTACAAAAGTTTCCTCCTACATGTAGCTGCATATGATAAGAGGGTTCATAGATTGGGTGGGCGGCTGAAAATCAGTAAACGGTAAAAATTTTGGTATTTATTTTGGTTAAGTCTTTGAAAAGTGTACGTTCTGAAACGATAAACAGTATTTTTTCAGGCTAACGTTTCCTATATAGCTTCTGCACTTACATAATAAAAGGCTTAAGTAAACTTTTTATAATAAACGGCTGAAGTATTTTGTTTTTAATTTTCTTTGTTCAGACTGGGCGGCAAAACATTTCAATTCCACATGCTTGCATTAATAGTTATAGCTACATGCATATATACAGTATTGAAATTCTTCAGAGAGATATTGCATGTGTTCTATTTGGGTCTGCAACTTGCAACTTTTCTATTTGGGTCTGCAACTCCAAACCATGCGAGTCACTTCACATGCATGCATGAATATATAAATGCAATTGAAGGTAACATTTGAACATTTAAGTTCTTGTTAAAATTTTTTCACATCTCGCACCCCAGTCATTTTAAAGTGTAAGAATTGTAATCTCGTCACTTTCAACATCCTAAATTAAGAGAGTTTTAGCTACACCATGCATAGGCTGCATAGAAATCACAGCTATAAATGCATAATGACTAAAATCTGTGATTGGGCGGAGGCTGATTGCCATGCGATTATTTAGAATATTTTATATCACACAGAGCTTCGAGTTCATGCACATATATATGATTGGAAGCAATCATTTTTAATGTTTGTTTTAATATGCAGAGATATTAATACAGTAGTTATTGATAAAAAATATGATATTACAAAGTATAATATAAATACTAGGAACTATCGGTGACCAAACTGTCTATAGTGCTTATCGCTCTAGCTGTTTATACAGGTTAAAGAAACGTACATCATGATTCTCATAAAGGTATAATGTCACTTTGCGTATTCACGAAGTGTACTGACAAAGTAAGACTCCATCACAAATCGGAGTCCTTCATTTGGAGTTTCTTTTGCATAGAAGTTGACAATTTGCTCGTCATTTTTGCCGCCTCTCATCATCTGCAAGATGTTTTCTTCGATCAGCTTCGCCAAGGAAAGTACGTCATCTTTCAAATGGACTGAAGCTCTTTGTTTCAAGAAACTAACGACCTCACTCTGTGTCTTGCCCATTGCGAAACCAGTTATGGCATCATAGAACGAAGTCGCATACCGGTCGAAATTAGTAGCGAGTTGTACCCAGTCGTTTGAAATGTCTCGGAGACTTTCGTAACTGCTTACGGTTATTCCAAGAGCTTTCAGCAGGCCATCAAGAGAATTTTTCATTTGTTTCATTGCATTTTCTGCTTTCTGACGTTTTCCGTTTACTTTATCAATGGCATCATTTATCTTATTAAGTTCTGTGATTCCAGTGTAAAGCGACAGGCCAAAGCCAGCCACGGCAAGAACGGCTCCGGCAGCTCCCGCGACTTCTGCGACGGTCGCCACGACACTATCAGCCGCCGCTAGTCCTGCACTTGTAAAAGCACCAGTAACCAACCCAACCATGCCAACAGCAGTTTGTGTGATACCAAGGGCCTTTCCTATACCCTCAACAACCTTGTCAGGATTATTCAAATTTAGGACCAAATCTTTGTTGAGTTTAGCTATGACATTTGGTGGAAGTTTTCGCATGCTCTGCTTTAGATGTTCTAAGCGAGTCTTTACAATTTTATACACATTTTTGTAAAAATCATTTGCGCTGTTAATGGCTGAATGTGCTTGATCAAGGGCGGATTTTAGTTCGTCTTGTTTCTTTTCTTCTGCAACGCCAAACCCAACGTCACTTGCAACCGTGGCTGCTACTGCAATTGCTGCAATCGCAATTCCAATACCCATCTTGATAATCTGAAGTAATGAATGAGCAGTAAATTAAGATGCGACTTCTGCGAGTTGACGTTGACCGTTGTGCTGAAATAATCCGCTGAACTTTTAAATCAAACGATTTTTCCTAATATACCAACGTGATCATGTGACAGCAACATGATCGAACGTCACAGAATGTGACCAATCAAAAACAGCTCTTCGCCTGACTGCATGTATATAGCCTGCGTATAGTTTAATTGCGGTTTTAAGGAGTTTGGGGTTGAGGCGCCTCCCTAATTTTTGCTGCCCACGCCCCAACCCCTTAAAACAGCCAGCCACGCAGGCTAGCGTATCTTCGGAGCATATAGAATAATAAACTGACATGCAATTGTATGTTTAAAAGAAGACAAACGTAAATCATGGAAAACCAATACAATGAGTTACTGTCTTTATCCAAGATTGTAAGCGATTTTTACGAAAACGTTTATGCTCCAGCATTGCAGACACTTCCCTGGATTGATGAAGGAGATGGCCTTAAGATAGCTAGCGAGAAAGTGCTCGGTAACATAGCGTTTCCAGCCTATGCATTGTCAACCCACAAGAATAAAAATGATCAAGAAACTTTTAGTCATCTTCGCACTCGATGCAATGAATTAAAATCGATTTACGACAAGATGCAGAATGAATTACGTCCAATCCTGTCTGATCTTCCCGTTCATGATCAAAATTGGGAGAAACTGAAAGAAATGATACCAATGTGGCAAGGCATGTCGGGGTCTGATGTACTTCCCAAAAGTACTCATAAAGCTGTGCACAAATCATTTGTGTTTCTTTCACAAAATGTTGCATCTGGTGAGATGTCAACCATCGATGCCGATGGCGCTGCCGCAAGTGATAACGCCAAGGCCGAAGCTGCTCTAGCCAAATTGATAGCTGAAAAAATCAAGTTTTTCCATCAACAAGGAAAATCAGATTCCTCCATTGCTCTGACATTTGGCTCGGATGGATTTTGGCTAGACCGAGGGTTTTTACATAGTATCCGCTAAAACCTATATGCTCCGGTATACAATGACAATACTGTAGAAACTGCATGTGTAGACTCGCATAAACAATTAAGGCATAACCGCTAAGAAGGAATTATCTTCATGTATTTCTTATGATAATGCAAATAAATAACGTTTCTTTCCTAATCAATCAAATTTGGAGATCCTAGCTGTAGTTGTATAAACTGGTATACAGGGTGGTATAAAAAATGTGTCCATACATCTTTTGTGCATGTTAATAATATTCCGAGTATACCACTCCTTATAAAAATCAAGGCTTCTCTCTTCTCTCTTGAACAACGGGTGATTTGTGTCTATAAAACGCAAGTGCCGTAACGGTACGAGAGCAAATTTAGTAGAACGCATGCACTAGTCTTAAATGCCGTTTAATTTTATTGTGCAACTTCTTGGATTTTCTTGTTTAAACTTTTATACTGTTGTTGCTACACGAGAAAAAGTAGTAAGAATTATTTAAACTTAGTGTAAGACAGTCGCGTTGTTTTATTCATCTACTCCTGAGTCCTGTCCAAAAGCGATCACATTGTTTAATAGCTGAATTCATATTAGAAGATGGACTTCCGTCTGAGATGGGAAATTAACTGGTCTATAAGACGAGAAACTCGTCCAAATATAAATTCGGTTAACGCCGGTTTTCCGTCTCAACTTTTCCGTCTAACATTCTCGTCTGAACGCTGGGGAAGTTAGACAAGTTTCTCGTCGTAGAGACGGGAAACTCGTCTTAAATTTATATCAGACGAATAAAACAAGACGGGTTTCTGCTCGTAACGTTTTGCTGCCCATATTGTTCAGTCCAGGTTGTTAACAATATTGTTCAGCATTGTTTATTGTTAACAATCAATAACAACCAGGAACAATATATGGGCAGCAAAGTATGAGGATACCTATTTACCGAGCCAAGGATTCGAGCTCAGATTCGAGCTCGGAATTCGAGCTCGGATTTTATAGTAAGGTTAAGCTTGTTAAGAAAGATTTTATGCGGAATTATTTGTTTGGCGTTAGTATATGAAGAGCAATATGGCGAAGCACAAGTTTCCTACAATCGCTATCTAAGCAATTAAAAAGAATGGAAGAAATGTTCGTTTGCCAGAGTCAGTACGCGGGAAGGGGGGTTGAAGGTCATATGCGCAAGCTCTAGTCAGAGCCCGTTGTCGAATACAAGAAGATAAGAATTTAAACATTTGCTTAAATGATCACGGAGCACTGGGATAAGGTCGAAGATTGGGATTATTCGAGTCTGGGAAAAAAGAAGTCAGAAGGAGTAGAAAAGCCAGCGACTGGAATAATACTGCTGTCGAAGAATGCGAAGTTAAAGTGTTTTTGAGCAGTTTCCCCAAGTTACAGGGCATGTCAAAAACATTGCATTTTAAAGCAAATTGTATCGATTTTTTTTAAATAAAAGACCTTTTCGGGAGACCTATACTCTGCCTTGAATTACCCAGAGGGAGGGACCGTAGACTCGTATTTTCCGAAAAGCTACCGAACAATGCCGAGCCGCCAGCGAGTATGTGAAATGAGTATACGGTTCATTTGGTGTTCATGTTACATGAAGTACGAATAAAAAATCAAACAATGTTTATAAATTTTATACGAAGTGACTATATGACCGGCAGCCGGTCACGGTTTATCAGATACTAAATGGCCGGCAGTCTAGTGACTATTGTTTAACGTTTAAAAGAATTTTAACATTTAATGATCTTAAATGTTACTTTCAATGCATTATATTCATGTGCAGTGACTTGCATGTTTTCGGGCGCCTCGCAAGTTGCATGCAGACTCAAATAGAACACATGCAATATCTCTCTGAAGAATTTCAATGCTGTGTGCATGTAGCTATAACTATTATTGCAAGCTTGTGGGGAAGTACAGACATTCTGTTTGTAGGAATTGAAATGTTTTGCAGCCCTTTTTCTGAACAAAGAAAATTAAAAACAAAATACTTCAGCCGTTTATTATAAAAAGTATACTTAAGCCTCTTATTTTGTAAGTGCAGAAGCTATATATATATATATATATATATATATATATATATATATATATATATATATATATATATATATATATATATATATATATATATATATATATATATATATATATATATATATATATATATATATATATCGTTTCAGAACACTTTTCGAAGACTTACCGTCAAAATACCAAAATTTTACTGTTAAAATACCAAAATTTTTACCGTTTACTGATTTTCAGCACACACCCCCCCCCCCATTACAAAAAATATACTTAACTTTTCAGCCTGAGTTAAGCCTTTTATTAAACCAACTATATAAACCAACTTTGTAAACCAAGAGGCAAGACTCAAGAGCGACTGCTTTCTGCACTACTTTCTGCACATACACGTTGCCGTTGGTGAAAATAATCAACAATGTATATATAGTTTGAAATATTCCATCGTTTTTGAACGTTTGACGAGACTATAGTCTATACTACCTTTGAAACTGATATTTTACTCCATTGTACAATGGCAATGCTATAGGAGTATAGAGTATAGATTTATTTCATTTACATGTCAAATAAAACTAAAATATCTCGAGAACGAAAAAAGATAAGCTATAGAAAAGTTGTCCAGTGAACTTATTTTACAGTTTTACATGCTTTTTTTTGCCTAAAATGCTGACTTGAATTTCGTTGCCTTTACAATTACAGTAAACTCGCCTGTTTACATGGCTATGTCAAATATCACAGAAGACAAGACTTTGTATATAGAGGTAATTACGCCAACAATGAGGCAATTACGCCACAGCTAAATAAAGATTTAAAGAGTTTCGAAATATTTTTATTTGCCGTAATTTGGAGATTTCGCGTTCTCAAGCATTTTGTGGGGTTTTTTTTCCAATAATTATCGTGTTTTGTGCTTTTTAAAGATGTTTCGTTATACTTGATACCATTCATCCAAGTTAATCATCCAAACGGCGACAGCAAGACGAACACAATATCAATTGAAAATAATAAGTTCCTTCGTCTTCGACGGTCTGCCTTTGTATCTTGTCCGGGAATGTGGTGGTTTCTCAGGCTCTCAAGCATTTTGTGTTTTTTTTTTAATAATTAGTGTATTGTGCTTTTTAAAGGTACTTCGGTATCTTGATAACATTGTCATAAAGCACATTCATAAGATCCTTGACCTTGTAGGTTTGCATGGTAAAAATAAATAAATATATATAATTGTTTTGTTTTTGTCCAAAATCCGAAATGACATCACAAATGTTGACAATGCATGAAGAATTAAGTAGGCCTATATGTTGCAAGAATAACAGTGAAAAGGAGTAAGGACAAATACAAGATCTAAACTAAACAAGCTATAGTATATACCCTCTGGTATAAATAAATTGAGTCCAGTTTAGGTTTCGTCCGGTATATAGGTTACCAAGCACACTGCATGCAACTACTAAAATTCAACGAAATTTGAAACTAAGTTTATTCAGTAGCCTATAGGATAGCTTTATTTGTTGTAGACTGCAGCCAGAGGTCTATATAGTGGTCCATTAGACACCTTAAGATTGACGTTTACGGCAAACGTCAAACCGCTAGCGAAGTTTTGATTTTACAACTCTATTATATAACAGCTTTTACATCAGTTTTGAAATATATTAAACAATTATTAAACTTGTGCTATTTAGCAATGATTTAAGAAAGCAAATTAACCACTAGTCATGTATTCACCAAAGCAGTAACTATTAAGATTTGACGTTTGAAGTTTACGTTTGGGGTATAAATTCCATGGTTGAACGACTACAAGCCCTCTTAGCAGTTCAAATACGAAATTTATACGTCAAACGTTAACTTCAAACGACAAATCTTAATTTACTGCTTTCGGGTGAATACATGACTAGTGGTTAAATTGCTTTCTTAAATCATTGCTAATAAGCACAAGTTTAATAAGTTTAACATTATTTCAAAACTGGTGTAAAAGCTGTTGTAATAGAGTTGTAAAATAAAAAACATCGCTAGCGGTTTGACGTTTGCCGTAAACGTCAATCTTAAGGTGTCTAATGGACCACTATAATATATAGACCTCTGGCTGCAGTCTACAACAAATAAAGCTATCCTATAGGCTACTGAATAAACTTAGTTTCAAATTTCGTTGAATTTTAGTAGTTGCATGCAGTGTGCTTGCCGTGTTCATAAAAATGTTTAATAACACCAAACATTGTCGATTTTTATATGTGAAGATATGGCTATCTTCAACATTTATTAAGAGACCTCCACTATAGTTAAATCCTTAACTATGATTAGTTAGGCCAAATAATAAAAAAAACTTGGTTAGCGTTACCGCCCGCCTCTCGATTTCTGCCGCCTCTGAATTTCTTTTATGTATAAATCTCTTCGTTTTACAGCTTAAAACAGTTTAATATTTGAAATTTTTCTCATGCTCAGACCTTCGCGCTATATACTGATCGATAGACGATAGGAGCGCGTGGTCTTGGTTATACAAGGTTCTTATAGCAAAATGGCGGTCTTCGCAACATCAGTACAAAAAATATCACCGATATGGTGGAAAAACCGCCCCCCCCCAAAAAAAAATACTATTAAAAAATTAAAAAACCAGTACAAATTTAAAAACAACCCCGCCTTCCCGCCTCTGAGTATTTTCTTTTATTTGGCCTTAACTACACGACTTAATTGCGTTGCACAAAACGTGTTTTGTGGGATGATTAACTATTCACGAAGTTCACTTGCATGGGGCTTGCGCGTGGGCTCGCATTTTCAAATAGGCGGAAATTTTATTGAAAATAAACAAGAAAACAAACTGAGAATCAACGAAGAAGGCCGTTTTTAGTGTGAAGTTTCACTTCACACTATTGTGATGGCTGGCGAATTCACACGAATCAGTCAAACAGTCAGTCAGTCAGTCAGTCAGTCAGTCAGTCAGTCAGTCAGTCAGTCAGTCAGTCAGTCAGTCATAGAGTAAACTTTCCGGGGGGTGTATACGATTTATGTTCGTAGTGATTTATTGTACTTAGTCAGTACTTTGAAGGTTATTAAGGCAATTTCAGTTAACTTATTTACATATTCTGTTATCCTTTTGCCAAGTTCACAAAAATTTCGAGGAATCGCTTTCGTTATTGTATTTTTTTGTAAATTTTAGAACATTCGCTTCTCATGTTGTGTAAAGGATCTTTACCCCGGAACACCCGATTTTTTCTTTAGTAGCGCAAATGCGCATGCGCTATCAAGCCGTAGATCACGATGGCGTGACGATATGCTAGGAAGGGTTGTTTTTAGCCTGCGAACAGGCTCACTGGGAGAAAGGTGAGCCTGCACGGAACCATGCGTTTTATTCATTCATCCCCTTTTCGCACTGCTAAACGCTAACCAATCAGCGTCGACTGCGATAAATAAACTGTCAACTGTCAAATTGACGCAAGGCGTGTACATTGTGCAACATGAACAATAATAATACAAAGCATTAGCGGGCCGCACAATATATTACTCGGAAAAATATAGAATTCTTCAAATATTAAATAGATATCAATACACATACAAATATAAAGCCGAATAAACTACCATTGGCTTTGAATGTACAGTAATACTTGTACTATGTGCGACTGAAAGAACAATGTTCTGAATATTTTGAAGCTATTACTAAAATACGGTCAGATAGATTGGGATTTGGAATACCGAATACGTTTAAAATTTTACTAACTGTGGTCTAAATAAATGATAAATGAGCATGTATTTATTAATTTCTTCGAAATCACGAGTGTGCCAATAGTGGAAGCCGTATCGACGACGAAATTGTCAGCAGTTAATATACAGTAAACAGTACAACGTTTAATGTACGATATATATATTTATCTAAATGACATGCCAGCGAGGATCGACAATATAATTATTCGTACATATTTGGGTATCTTTTGTATGCCTTCGCTTGCTGACTTGCTCACTAATGAGAATAATCCGTGAAGCCACGACGACCTCAAAATGTACTATACTATGGTCTGATGTCAATCCGAAGACGAAGTTCAGAATACTGTTATAGTTTCGTATATTGGATTTAAGCGATAGATTCAAGTCATTTATGATAGACTTTTTTGCTGTGATGCTTTGCTATTGCTTTTGGTTTCCATTTCTAGTTTTATTTGTTCGATAGTCCTATAATATATAATATTAAAATGAATAAAGTTCAAATTCTTCAAAATGCTGTTGTTGACATTTGCTATTTTTAGTAATTTTGTCAACGAGTGTAAGCCAATCAGAAGCCTGCGTTTCTATACGAACGCCACTACCAAGACAATCTCGTTCCCAGAGTATGCCTGTTCGCGGGTTAGGTTGTGGCATGACTCTGGGGAAATCGAATTTTTTTTATCCAAAATGAGATAAATGGCGCATGCGCTTTTATTGCTTCTGTTTATTCCGCTTACTAAATTCGCGCGGGCACACGCTCACAATCGATATTGTTTTAAACAAAGATTCTCATCAGAATATAGTATACAAAATGGTTTTTTATACGTTTAAAGGTGCTTTAAATCGTACTACTATTAAATTATATTCAATGGCAAATACTGAAAGAGCTATGAAAGTTGTTCTAGCGAAAAAAGGGCTTGAATATTCGTTAAAAGACGAGACATTCAAATGTATCTCGGCCATTGTAAAATGGTGAAGATGTTTTGGTTGTTTTGCCGACAGGTTATGGGCTTATTATGGCAAATATTAAAATATTTCAGCTGCTACCTGACGTGTACGACATGTTACTTGGCGTAACTAATTCTATCGTGATAGTCATATCTCGACATGAATGACCAAGGCATTTCTGCATGCATGATGTCAAAGTATGATACAAGGCCATTCTGTGCTACACTATATTATGGTGATGGCAGCGATATCAAATTACCATTGGATCGACTTGAGAACCTGACGTATAAGCTGTTCTATATGCACCAAGAAATGTGTGTCTATGACAAGAAAATACAAGCTTTTTTCAACTGTATACTGTAAACCTCTGAATATAATGCTCACCTCATTCCAAATATAAGCCCCCCAAATATAAGCCCCCCTGAATACAAGTCCCTGAATATAAGCCCAGTATCCCACTATGTTATTTAACATTGACATTGTCTTTTAATATAGCAGAGAATGATATTTGAAACACTGTCATTGTCTTTATTGCTTACTATGTTACCATTAACCATTAGTGTGTTATTAACACATGTTTATTTTCCTGTTTATGACTGACTTGTTTATTACTAACACAATTGATCGTCCATGTATAAGGACCCCGTGCATATAAGCCCCCCCCCCCTAAGCCCATCAAAAATCACTTACAAAAGAATATAAGCCCAGGGCTTATAGTCAGAGGTTTATGGTATTATATATCCCATATTTTAACAATAAACACATTATTTTTTATATTATATTACATTAACATATATACATGGAGTACATATAAAGTCTTTAATTAAATAACAGTACATTGTGTTTGTAATTATAATTACCATAATTACTTGTGTCGAAAGTCAGAAATGAAGTGAACAAATCCATATATATATTTGTTGAAAATTTCTTGCAGTGGGTATCTTCCATTTGTTTTTCATGCTTCACACTGTGTATCTTTCAACATTTAATCAGCAACTAATTATAGGCAAGGTCGTTATATTTACTAGCTCATTTCTCCATATTACCAGGTACATAACATGCAAATTATACATCAACCTTGCAATCCAGGCTTTAAGCCCTGCAGTTGCCACTCTCCTGCAGCATTTTTTGGGAAGGGAGAGGAAGGAATGGAGGTACTGTAATTTATATATTTAGCCCCCTTCTCTTCAAGCCCCTTTCCAATAACCCCCCCCCCTCATTTGGATACAAAAATCAAAAATAAATAAGCCCCCCCCTCTCATTTAGATACAAAAATCAAAAATAAATAAGTCCCCCTCCTCTTTTAACCATGCAGCCCTCATTCAATTTCTTAAAATCATGAAATATATTGCATTTCTGCAGTATTTTATTAAAATATAGTACAACGGTAACTCTGAATATGGACATTTTTTAATGGTAACCAGACTTATTGCATATATTTAGAACAAGTGCCCCCTCAATGATACTTAGGAAACAATAATACACAGGAGGCTTGATAGTTGATACAGAAATTAAAGTAGTTATTTGATTGAAACTGGTAGCTACTTCAATTCTACTCAGTATCTCCTTTTATATATAATTGGATTAATTGCCAATATATTCACATAGTATAATAGTTTGGAAATGGAATCAATACTTGTATATTATTAGCAAATGAGCATTGTTATTGATCAACAATGACTCTTATTGCTATAAACAACATTGTTTCACATAGCAACAGACAAGGAAACATCTGTATTTAAATCCACTACTTATTTTTTATCCAGACACAAATTGATGTAAAAATTGTTTCAGGTTTGGCTTAGTTATAGCCTTACATCGGGCTATTCCATTTAATATCCATCCCCCCCCCCTGTCGAGGATCCCTGGAATTCTTCAGGGGTAAAGTGTTTTGAGCTTGGAATTCTTCAGGGGTAAAGGGTTTTGAGCTTGGAATTCTTCAGGGATAAAGGGTTTTGAGCATGGAATTTTGGAATTCTTTGAACAGGAGTAAAAGGTTTTGAGCTTGGAATTCTTCAGGGGTAAAGGGTTTTGAGCTTGGAATTCTTCAGGGATAAAGGGTTTTGAGCATGGAATTTTGGAATTCTTTGAACAGGAGTAAAAGGTTTTGAGCTTGGAATTCTTCAGGGGTAAAGGCCTAAAGGGTTTTGAGCTTGGAATTTTGGAATTCTTCAGGGGTAAAAGGTTTTGAGTTTGAAGTTCTTCAGGGGCCGGTTGTTCAAACTTGGATTGGTGCTAACCCTGGGTTAAAATTTAACCTGCTGTTTTAGTTTATGTATTTCTGCACGTCTGTTTATTTCAAAACTTCAGAGAAGTAAAATTCTATCGATCCAGACAAGATCTCTGAAGAAATATTTCCAAATTTATAGACAAGCTGTCAGGAAGTTTGCTTCGAATTTTAGGTTAACCTAGGGTTAAGCTAACCCAGTTTTGAACAACCGGCCCCAGGGGTATAACCATGAAAAACATGTATCCTCAACAGGGGGTGTACGGATATTAAATGGAATAGCCCATCATGCTGTCAAGTGGCAATCACTTACAAAGCAAATCTATAACCAAATGTTTTACAACCTGAGGAACTTCTTAAATCAATTATTCTATAATTTATACAGATGCTACAAAAACACCTGGCATCTTAAATTTATATAGATAACTCCATTTACAGAACTACAAAAGCACAAAGACCACGGGCTACAACATGTTGAGTGTTGACCATTGACCATAATGTACTGTATTGTTTAAAGCTTCAAGTTTTTAACACAAGCAAAAGCTGTCACTCCAAAGTCCTGGCAACAATATGTCAATTTAACAAAACGACAACGTGTGCGACTGTGCGATGATTTCATTTAGCCAATTGGGCCCAATTCTTTCATGGTTATAATGAATATACTCGTACTGTAGATCGATAAAAAGTCATTCATAAATACCATGCCATTTTGTAAGTATATACCCAACGTCCCAATACTTTTTCATACGATTAATATCATATCCTTCGATTTATATCGTTTGATTTCGCATTCTAAATCTCATAAACATTGATAATTCTCTCTTCGCGTATGTCCACGCGTAATTCTCACAAAAAACACGCATTAATTGTGTCGGCAGCATTGATGATCACAGCAGCCAATCAAATAACGATTTCGATTCGATTTCCCCAGAGTCATGCCACAACCTAACCCGGGAACAGGCATACTCTGGGAACGAGATTGTAACTGGGACTGGGATTTCTAATAAAAATCCAACTGGGACTGGGATTTTGCCAAAATTTCAGGTGGGAAATGGGATTGGGACCCCCCCTTCAGGACCCTCTCAAAAGAACTTCACATTCCTGTACCATAATTTGTTTCACTTCAGTTAATTGCTTGTGTAGCTCTGATATTTCATTTCTAGTCTCACTAATCAGTTCCTTAACAATATCTGAAGTTGGGAATGTCATAGACTCCAATGATA
Source organism: Paramuricea clavata (assembly GCA_902702795.2). Classification (NCBI taxonomy): domain Eukaryota; kingdom Metazoa; phylum Cnidaria; class Anthozoa; order Malacalcyonacea; family Plexauridae; genus Paramuricea; species Paramuricea clavata. The sequence goes on from CACRXK020009277.1 coordinate 14,237, forward strand.
AGTTGGTGTATACAACACTAAACAAAAATTTAGAACATCTATTGCCTATTGGTCTAACTGGACAGAACAATAAATTGAGTCAACAAGTAATATCATATCAAATTCTAGCCGCTGCTTCTTTTTCTGTAACTGCATGACTGTAGCGAGGGGGATATTGGGGGGGTGCGAAACCCCCAACTTTTAGAAAATTGCACTATTCAGAAAAGTTACAAGTCCATTCGGGAAAATTTGGACCAGGGTCATCACTATAGACGGGGTGTGTGACAACCCTCCTGAAAACACCTTTTAGGCATAATTGCGGATTTATCGGCATATTGTTTTTGTAGTCAGGGAAAATATTTGAGTGGTTCTGATCAAAAAGTAATAGTTATAGCAAAAATTCAAATAAATTTACGAAAGTTTGGGGGTTAGTGAAAAATTGTTAATTGGTTAATCATCAGGACAAATGGTCTTCTATTATGTGGCAATATTATATTTACTGTCTGTTGTTATTTGTGGTTATTGTTTTCTTCATAGAGTCATCATGTTAGCAGACTTTTGTCTGCATCAGTTAGATCTAACAATTGGATTAAATCACACTGTGCAACAAGTGCATTGTCACCATTTGACACACCCACAAGATTTTCAATTTCTGCTGATATTTCAGTCTTCTGTCCATACATTGTTTACTGCTTCATTACCTGGAAAAATATCAATATCATATAATTTATGCCATTAGAACACCTAACAAAATAAGTGATGGTTTTGGTGAAAAGTTGACAATTTTTCACATATTGCCGCATCTGAACAACAATTCCTAGGGAATTCATGCAATAATCCTATAATAGTACTTAGTGCAGACCTGAAACCATTGTGTGTTCTGAAGCATGCTTGAATTTCTCTGCAATACAACCATACACAGATAATAACGTAAATTACTTTCCATACTACAAAATTGTAGGGTTGGTTACTCTTTAACTATATTTTAATTTATAGCCTTTCTACTTTGCACAAGTGTATATATTTTGACAATTACAATACAAATGTTTTAGGAAATATACAGATTTGCTTGCATGCCAGAACAGACAGTGTCCTATTACAGGCCAAAATTGATGTACTGCAATAACCACAATGCAATGTGTTGGAAATAAATGTTTTAAAGGAAAAGTCACCTATATATCTGTGCTTTGCTCATTCGCTTGATCAATGCACAGCAATTAACATTTGGGGACTGATCGTTAATTATGGCCAGGGGGGTGGTGCTGGTGTTCAGAGTAGGGGGGTACAAGTCTCAAAACAAAAAAGTGGGGGGGTACATTTTTTTGAGTCGATGAAAAAACGGAGGGGGGGGGCAGTTTTAGTTCTAGCAATTTCATGCATTGCATGATTTTGATACTATACAAAGAAAGTATTGGGCAAGAATAACAGAAATTAAAAGTATTTAAAACAGAATATTTTGATAAATTTAAAAAACCGAAACATCAAACAAAATATTTTTAAATGAAAAATATACAAATATAATTTCGACCCCAGACTCCTATAAGACGTTTTCAAAATGGCGGAATCTCTTTTTTCAGCCCACGTACTTGCTAATTCCATATTTCCATCTTTGTTTTTGAATAATGAATTATTAATATATAAAACACGTTTTAAAAACGTAAAACTGTGTGCACAGCCTCGGACCAAGGAAAATTTCATCAGGGGGGGGTACATTTTTCTCACATGATTTTTTTTGGGGGGTACAATTTTTAAAACGTGAAATTTTAGGGGTACATTTCTTGATAAACTCCTTAAAAAAATAAACACCAGCCTCCCCTTGGCCATAATTAACGAACAGTCCCTTACCTGAATGAACATGTTTATCCAATCGTTTTGGTTTACTCTGAGCAGACAATTTTGACTCAGGTGCCAGCACATTCTTTCCTTGTGGGTAAGCTTGATCTTGCTTCTTATATGGTGTGCATGGTGTTGCCAATAATGCCTCAGCATCTTTAATAAATTACTAGAAATACATGCATGCATATACATGGTGTGGCACCCCCCTAAGCTGGACTGGCAGGGCAAATCATCTGGATTGGCAGAGCAAAGAATGATTTTAAATTTCAGATATTGTTGAAAAAATAATGGTTTCATGCATGTGTTAACAGGAATTTGTCTGAAAAAAAATTTTCGAACTTTAATTAAACTGGTGTATGTCCGAAAAAATTTTTTTTACATTCAATGTAACTGGTTTTTGTCTGGAAAAATTTTTTTGGCCTCTTTTTTGAATGTCTGGAAAATTTTTTTGACCCCTAATATGGTACACTGACCGAAATTTTTTTGGCGATTGGGGGGGTCGACGAAAAAATTTTTCTGCAGGGCATCAACGGCTTCCGCAGGGTAATTCTAGCAGACACCCCCAATTAAAAGGGGCTAGTTTTGTCCCTGTTTATTGTTCATGTATTTCACCTCCGAAAATATTGTGCATCATACTCTAGAGCATTTTGCTGTTGTCATGCTCTAGCGTGGTTCAAATTTATGAATTTTTATTCTATAAAGTATAGTGTTTTATAGAGATTTCGAGCACTGATAAAAATGATAATCTCACATGTGAAATTATTCATGATAATCCCCCATGTGAAAATTATCGCATTTCAATTATCGCTTTTCTGTAAAAATTACCGCTTTTTTTCAAAGACTGTCCTTTATATAATAAACAGAAAAATACATGGGTGGTTGGAAATACCAGATTTATTTTTCGTGTTGAACATGACATCTCACTTGTTCGCTGCGCTCACTTGTGAGATATCATGTTCAACACTCGAAATAAATCTGGTATTTCCGTGCACCCATATATTATTCTCTATTTAAACTACAACTTGACTGGTTTAAATTATTATCAAGTTATCAGTGATTGTAAAAGTTGCAGATAGAAGTGTTTTGTTTTATATTATTATCAAGTTATCAGTGATCGCAAAACCTCCAAATCCTTAATTTCAAATGCCCCGTTGGGCTAAGGTTTGAGTGGAAATGCCCAACCCCCGAGATGTGCTTTACAGGAAAATGGCTGGGCGAGGGGGGTGGGCACACTTGGATTTGGCTGATGCATTAAAAGTCATGGGAAAAGAAAAAACTTTTCATATTGCTACTATAAAATGGCTTATTGTGCTTATTCCTGTGCTTATTCCAGACTGCTTGTCAAATATTTACTTGCTAGAAGTAGAAATTTACTGTGACCACTGGATGAAGAAGACATTAAATAAAGTACTGGTCAATAAACAGAAATGTATTTTATTTCATAGTATTACAATTTTATTTTTATACTATAAAAATAAAATAAAATAAAATATAAACATGCAGCATAGAATATGCAAATTCGAGGCAAAATTATTGTTGAATCGGTTTATTTATAGGATTTTATAACAAATAGCAACTATAAAAGTTTATACCTTGTCTTCACATCGCTTTATTCTGTTAGCCAATGCTTTTAAATTTACGTATTTTAGAATCTGTTTCTTTCCTGGTAACTGCATTTCCAAATGACATCATCGTGAGTAGTGAGTGCTGAGCAGGCCGTTTTACTATAAACAAATTTTAGGAATTGATAACAACTTTGAAAAATATATCATTGCACATTCAGTCACAGTCAGAAAAATGTTCATAGTATGTTGTACCGTCGCTTGCAACTAACGATGAACAGTCGCTCATAAAAACATTCGCGCGATTAGAATCTTCAATGTTTGTCAAGAACAACAACACTTAATTGTTGTTTCCCATGTGTACAATAATAAGTAACAAAACTTTGTGTGGTCTGAACGTGTTGGGCTAGAGACCCACTGGAAACCTTTACAGGCTTTTTAATGAGAATAGAGAATGTTTTATCTGCAACTGTTCACCCTTAGTTGCAACCGACGGTATTTGACAGCATAAAATTGCCTGTGATAACTGATATAAATAAAATACAGTCTGGTTATACTGACTTGAGCGTGTCATGACAAACTCTTTATTGGAAAATTGTGAAGAAATAGTCGAATATAGAGGGTCGAATATCATACTTCAACTTGTATATATAGCTACAGTATCATTAGTACATAGCGTTGTGAAGACAAGCCTTTGCTTACCTTTCGCTTCAGCAGTCTTTTTTTCCATGCTTCTCTACGCTTTCCCAGGCGAGCTTCTCTTTCCTCAGCAGTCTCCTCGAGCAAACGTTGTCGTCTTCGCTAGCTCCCTCCTTTTCGCTAGACGATCGGCTTTCTTGTCCTTTCCTTGCCGCTCTTCATTTGGCTCCATACAGTAGTCCATATCTTTTCAATTGGTATTTGATACCGTAATTGTTTTATTAAACTTTTTATACAACAAATTGCTTTGAAAGCTGTCAAAGTTTTTTGCAAACGTACAAAATACTGTAGTGCAAAAAGCAAATTATTTTCATGAAGTATCTGTCAGTTGAAGTCGTCATTTGTCATACAACAACAAATTCTAAATTTGACCAATCAGTGTTTGCTATCCATGACAGTCTGCCATATTTTTGAGATCAGTGAGGATGACCACCCACTCAAGTTTGTTGGTCATGCCCGCGATATTTGATGAACTTTAGACTTGGCTAATGCTTTTGTTTCCCCAGGTGTAAATAGCCGGGGGAATTAGTACCCTCGCACGGTGCTTCGCGCCGTCGGCTCAGGGATGAATACACTATTGACTGCTGATATAGAATGAACACATTAAGACTGATTGGCGTAAGAAAAACTGTAATTGTTTTCTGAGTGCTATAATCACAGTACCAACAAGTATTCACAGATATCTTTTTCGGTTAGAATGCAGTTTAGTGGACTCCAATAAACCCTTTAGAAAGAATTTATATATGTGTAATATCAATAAAAACACCAAACACGTTTCAATAATTATTTATAAAGTCTCTCTCATATGTTTACACGTTGACTACAAAACCCAGACAAAGCACGCCTTCTGTATGTCTACATGTCTATTACTAGGATATAATGTTACAGTGTAGTGTTACCATAACTTGTCAACAAACTTAACAATCATCACGAAAGGTCAGAGGTCTATATACTACATATGTTTTCTTTTAAAGAACATTATTTACTATACTGTCTGGTAAATCAATGGTATGCAGACAGTGGATATCTTTATTCAATATGACATTTATTGGATGTCCTTATTATTTCATATTAAAGAACTTTTAAAATTATATGT
>CACRXK020009278.1:0-19406 GCA_902702795.2 Paramuricea clavata
AATGATGCGTCCGACTATCAATGAGGGGTCCGACTGTCTACGGAAAAAAAATTTGCAGCGGCGCTATACCTGCAAGTGCCCCAAGGTATACTGCAATCATTGGTCAGAAGGTCTTATATATGCATGCTTAAGTAAGGTAGAAAATTTCAATTTTTCCGAATACATTTTGCAATATTTGCCGACCAGATTTAATAAGAGTCTCAAGAGTCAAGACTTAAATTCATCAAATGATGCCATCAAAAACTTAAAATTTCCTGTTCTGTGCATGGCCAAATTTTATTCATCAGCCGAAAATGGCTGCCTGCAAAAAAAACTAAATATACAGGAATGGATCTAAAACTACGCTTTTGCGCCTTTACAATTTTTTCCTCTATATTCAGGCCAAAACTCTACTGGGTCGACACGGATGGCAACCGAGATACACGTATAACCGGGATACACGAGATGACGAGATACACCGATGACAACCGAGCTTGTATAATAAATATTCACTCGTCTGTTATCTACACATGCATGCGTTGTTGCTTACTTGCTTGCTTGCTTGTAACACAAATTAAACAGTTCGTATTGTGATGTACTTACTTGAGCCATGTTACTTATTAGCATATCATTCTGAAACATGCGGATGAAGATTACCCGAACTTTACAAATGGTAATTAGACGATCAGCCAATAACACTGATATATGAAATACAGCACTTGAGAGAAATCCCATCCATCGAAATGCGGTAGGAAATATCAAAACAACTCTTACCTTACATTATTCTTACCCGATAAGCACTATCCGATTATATTTTGCGTATAGTTTTATGCTTGTGACAAAAAAATGCCATCGACACTGTTTTCTAGACACTTTTTCAACTTTGGCCGGTCGCCGATCGCACAGTAGCCTACAAGCATGCATTGCATGGGTTTTTGAGCCGACAATAAAAACCCGTCAAGGAACATTGAACATTCTCCACCAGGAAAACCTATAAAGTTGCAAGCAACTCTGCATATTGCACACTGCAACAGTTCTGATCATGCAACTGCAATTCTATAGAAATGTAAGTGTATTACAGATTTACATGTATACAGCGCTTTTGCAGATGCGTGTTTTGGATTCGACAATGATTTACAGTCTCCTATAGCATCCTGAAATTCATGACAATGTCGGTTTTCAATTTTGAATTTTAAATTATCAAATAAATCAGAATAACAACTGCATTCAGTGGACTTCATCATTCCAGGAAGATCTGCATGTTCAAAGCATTTGAAAATTGAATGCATTTGCTGAGAGCTGAATAGACCGATTGTCAAAAACCTGGCAAAACACTCGCAATTTTTCAGTCATCTCATATTTGCTGGTGTATGTATCACGCTATATTTTTGGCTGGAAAATGGTGAAGCTTATACACATTCAAGTTTTAAAGCCGCGACGGCTTGGTCACACTACACAACGATACGATAACTTTTTTGCATCCCTTGTCAATGATGCCGGTCAACAACTGATGATTCCCCTTATTACGTTTTCGTAGCGCTTTGCATTGTGGTTATAGTGGTATCACAGTATCACTGATAAAGATAGCGGCCTCGAATGAAAATATTGAATGTTTTCGCGAATATTTTGCTATTGGCTATCGCGCACCTGACCCTAGCTTTTATTAAAAGTTCTTGCACGGGTCAGGACAAAAAATAAGCCATCTTGAATATCAGTGATACCACTATAACCACAATGCAAAGCCCTACGAAAATGTAATAAGGGGAATCGTCAATTGCTTGTCCTCGAATTCCTTAAAAGTGCTTATTGATAAATTAAAAATCAATTTCAAGGGCACTTGAACAGTCCTTGAAAATACAAAACTTGTTAAAAGTGCTTGAAAATTACCAGTTTAAAATTTATCCAAGCATGAAATTATCATATTAATTTTATCATGCAAATTGCATTTATCATTTGCTATTGAGTTTTTTAAAATAGTTTTTAATACATTGGTACATCAGGAAGAGACGATTATATTGACCTATGCATGCATGGCTATGCATTTTTATGTAGGATCAATATGCTGTACAGCTGCAAGTGTTGATGGACTTTTGTTTTGCTCCGTTGCAAGTGATAAATCCTTGAAGGTCTTTGATGTTATAAATTTTGGTAAGCATGCAGTAGTCTGGTACCTCAGGAAGTTCTATATGTGATACACACACTCATTTATATAACTTATATTTTATATATTACATTCAAATGATTCTGGATACCTGCATGCATGGTAAACAAACTGCTCAGACTTGCAGAAGTTGCTTCAGGAATAGAATCAACAAAAATATGTACTTGAGTCACAAATTTATCATATTACGTTCACTGTCGTTGTTGCATTATTATGACACCTTTGAATAATATTCCCGTACCTAAAGCTCCAAAGAGGCATCCTAATTTCTTGTCGACAGTTTGTCGTCAGTGATTTTTGACGCTCTACTTTAATTCGCAAAAATAAGAATACTCAAACGGGGTATTAGGTACAGTATATATACAGTACATTATCCAGCTGCCTACAGTATATATTACTATAAATTATTTACTTTACTATTGATTGTGATGACAAAATTAACGTTAAGGTCTAGATCTTCATAATTTGATACAATTTTGTGTAGATATGATTAACATGATGAAAATTGGATACGAACCTGGACAATGTGAGTGGATATACTCGCGTGGAGCTGTCATTGCAGCGTTGGCTTGGTAAGAATAAAGAGCGTAAGATACGTTATTTTTTTATTTGTGTACGTTATTTTATGAATTTCTGCAATTTGATTGCATGGCTACGCAAGCGGGCAGCTTTTTCAGGAGAGTTGTTTTTAGCAACAAACCGAGGAGTGAAGACAATTTTCAAACTCAAAACATTACCCAAAAAGTTGAAAAACGCTCCTATCGATACTAAAGATAGTAAAATACAGTGAATTGACTTTAATCATGGACTTATTGCTAAGCCCAAAATGTACTTTTTCCGACCGAAATGCGAAACAACCCCAAATATAAACATGGAAAAACACTGGCCAGTGCTTTATTTGCCCCACATATATTCAGCTAGTCTTCGCAAAATATACGTTTAAATATAAATACTGCAACATACAACTTGCCTTAAATTAAACAAACAATTAAAAAGATGTCTTAAACGGCCAGCATGAGCGCCTCCTTTGAATTTCCTATACGAGTAAATTGTCAAACACGTCCGAAATTATCAATATATGATAATGAATACATTCGCGACACATGTTGAGCCCTATAACCCTAACATAATCTCAATCTAACCCTAATCTAATCTTTATCTTCATGACACTAATCTAATCTTGATGACCTTTTTTTAAATTTTTTTAATAATCTTTAATGAGGCCTCGGGAAAATATTTTTCCAGTACGGCCGTCCTACCCGGTATATAACATATATCTATATATATGATCTATTAGCTTATCTCGCGAAGGCCAAAATCCGCCATTTTTGGGGTACCGTCTGTCCTCGTGAAAGATTCTACGCAGTTCAAACAACGTGAGAAGCGACTTTTAATAGTTGCAACTTAAATTTACCATTATACGAACAGTTATAATACTAAACAGTTGTATGTCGTGGTGTGGAGTCTGTCAAACGTGGGAGAGGCAGTACTCCCCAAATGGCGGGAAAATCGGCCGTGATAAAGGCTAATTACGCAGACGTGACGAAAACCACACGCTAAATTGACAAAAATATGGATTTTCTTCTTCTTAATAAAGACGAACACAGATAAGAGACGTAAGTAACTGTTTTTCCGTTACGTCCGCGTAGTAAATTACTGACATCTTAAGCTATACTCGGTCTATTATTTATATAAACGTTGCGCATCAATATAGTAAGTAAAGATATAGTAAATGTTTATTGGGAGTGAGGTTTTTCAAATTTTTTGTATTGTATTTTCTCTTAGTTCTGAGAAAGATTCGGGAAAGATACACATTTATGATGGACGTGGTAATAATGTTCCACTTCACACCATTGCCATTCATACCAAACCTATTACTTTTATAAAGGTATTATTTGATTCAGTTCAGTTGAATGCATGCATGACAAAATTCGAATTGTGGTGTATATAGAATATATAAATGCAGGAGTAGTTGAAGTGGCTCAGAGAAGCTATGCCCTCCTTGTTGGGGTCTTCATGGCATGGAATTTTACCAAATGCGTTCTCAGTACCGATATGGGGGTTGGGCCAATATTTTCGCAGATTCCATTATAACCCGGAAAATTATATTCTTAATTATTTTAGTAATCTGTACTTGATTATTGTGATCCTACAATATATTAGATAATTTATGAACAGTTACTATAATTAATATAAAATAGCTTCCCTATCAGTATCTTTCATTTCAAGTAAAATCCTTTCTTCAAAAAACACTATTAAAAGCGTGCAGTTGCTGGGACCAAAAATTAATACTGGAACTTTCTGTGTTTATCATGTTCTCACTCTCCACGCCTTGTCATCTATCCCACCCTTCGACAGTCCCCAAGTCCCAATCCACCCCCTTGTTAGCGTTTCAGGAGCAATTACACCACTGCATGTATAAATGTACAGTAATAGTTAAAAATATAAGTTATTACAACGTACCTTATGTAATATGCTGCACTAAAATAGATTTACAGTAAAATTCCAGATAGTTTGTACATATACACAGTAACATACTGCGTAGCAGGTTTTGGGGGGATTTTTTGCAGATGGAATTTTCGAACGCAAATGTATATAGATTTTTTTAGAGCTAACCAGGAGCAGTTGTGAAAAATGCAACTATAAGCCATGCGGCAGAAATCTAATCTGTGGTGCCTGCGATTCTAGCACGCCGCTCTAACCAACTCAACTACAGAGTTCAGTGGCTGAGCTTCTTAGTACCAATGTTTATAGAGTCAACGTGTCACTTTAACTACGTTAATTATTTTATTTTCTTATCTGTAAGTATAATTCCAAGTATGATGTGATCGTGTCTGCGGACGAAGCTGGAATGGTAGAGTATTGGTCAGGATTAAAGGGAGACTGCAAGTTTCCTCAAAATATCGACTTTCAATACAAGACAGACACTGATCTTTTTGAGTTCGTCATGGTAAGTCGAAACGTTTTACATTATATAGATTCGCTTTTTAGCCATGAAAATATACAATTTTATGATGGAGAGAATTGGCAAAGAAAGACAATTATTTTCGCATTCAAATAATCTTTAACTATTAAGTCTCCTGTCACTTCCAATGCCATGCACAAAGACAATTTCTGAAAAAATACATTTATTTAGCTTTATTATGGAATGCATACTGCCGGCTGATGTTAGTCAATAAGATATATATCCCCCCCCCCCCCCATTGAAACTACATTTGCTGATGGGGCATTGGATTAAAATTTTAGCGTCATGAATTAAAATTTTAAGATCTAATGCTAAGCATTTCTATACCGCAAGTCGTGCCTAGCCTCCTTCGGTCATAAATAGTGGAAGCACTGCATGGACGGTAGACAACCGTAGCTCAGTGACATTCAGAATCTAGTATTCATATAGGTAATCATGCGATGGCGAGTACAATTAGGGATTAATAGTACGAGTGATGTTTTGAAATTTTGCCAAAATTGGACGAGCCGCTTGTTTATTATTAGCATGACAAAATTGGATAATACTCAATGTCCACATCATATTCTGGCTTGCCAAAGTCCAGTCCTGACAGAATTTCAACCTAAATTTTGTGCTTTTGTTCGTATTATCATTTAGTTGTTTTGCTTTAAATTCCTCTAGGGCAATTTCATTTATGTTTAAACTCGTGTTTAAATGTGTTTATGCAATAAAAATAATTAACTTCAAGCACGAGTTGTGATGTGGGTCGTTAAAATATGTAAATTATGCATTTATGCAGGGTTCAATTTCATTGACCAATCAGAAGCAGTCTGTTGTCATCGGGCGGGAGTTTGCCATTTGCTGTGCTCACGGGCTGTGCTCACTTACATACTGCTTCTCACACTGTGCACTTGATTTCCCACCCACCCACCCGATAGTGTTTCCCCCCTGCCCGCGGTGGCACCGGCTGCTTGCCTGGTTTTTGTTTTCAGGCTGCTTGCCTGTGGTCGCTGGCAGCTTGCGCCGGCCTACCTCCGGCTGCTTGCCTGCCCCTTGGGCTGCCTGCCTCCCCCCCCTCTGGCTGTTTGCTCGGGCTATTGACCCCTCCCCGTCCGGCTGTTTGCCGGGTGTTCGGCTGCTTGCCGATGTGTGTATCTGTGCATCAGCATATTTAATTTCGTGATTTGTTCGTCTGCTTGTACGTTCGTTTGTCGCCTCTCCATTAGTCCTTATGTCTGTCCGTGAAGCGCTTATTGTCTGTTGTGTGTGTCCTTGGCACAGCGTAAATGGTGGGGGTAGTCGTTTTTTGTCAACCTTGCTAGCAATGTCCAGTGTTGTGTTCGTTATTTGCATTATGCCGCATTCGCTCGTCGGGCTTGCTCCCCGGCTAGTCCGGGTGATTTCTTTTAGATTGGTATCCTGCGTTATCCAGCGTTCTTTGGTTCCCCTTTGGTCGGTAGGTGCATATAGTTAGTTGTGCTTGGCTTAGTATGCTTACCAGGTAAGATATCTCGTACGTTCATGTTACTATTCGTTCGGTGTTTTTTATTAATTCCGTCTCCACCCGTGGTGTGACGTTAGCTCTGTCCTTGGAGAGGCTAATTCTTGGCATCATTGATATTAGTCAAGTCGGGATGGCTGAAAGTCTCTTCTACCGAGAAGACAGCTGCGCAGAATGGAGTTCATCGTAAACCTCTCCAACAGACTTACACCCTCCAGAGAATTACTTGCTTAAGCTCGAGTGCGTTAGATGTTAAATACCTTTCCGCCATTTTGTTTGTTTTGGGAAAATCATTAATTTTGTACTCCTCTAAACCAATCAGCATCCAGTAATTTTGTCATGCTAATAATAAACAGTGTAATTGGCTCTCCTATAACCAGATGTGCCAACCTGAGGACAAGACATGAAAGAATTATTTTTTCTAGTCCTATATGATACTTCGATTAAAATAAGGTTATTTTGTCAGATTATGCGCCAGCGAGATATGATTGTTGTGATTATTGCTTTTGCAGTGGGTTCATATATTTCTTGGGTTTCTTGCTCACTTTTTCACAGAGCATTCAAAGGGTTGCTACTTAATATGGCTCCACAACTATTTCGTCAAATTATCATATTGTATTTTGTTTAGTGTAAAACAATTCCAACATCCCTGGCGTTCTCTCCTGACGGCAAGCTTTTCGCAACGATGGCCACGGACCGCAAAGTTCGCATCTTCCGATTTTTGTCTGGTAAAAAAAATCGTGTATTTGACGAAAACCTGCAGGTGTATACAGATATGCAGCAATCCGGTCGACATTTACCTGACATGGAATTTGGAAGGCGTATGGCGGGAGAAAAAGATCTTGAAAAGACTAAGAACTTGCGATATTCGAACATTACATTCGATGAAAGTGGTTATTTCTTATTGTACGCCACACTTTTTGGCATAAAAGTTATAAACATTCACACGAATAGGTGTGTTCGTATTATTGGTAAGAACGAGAATGTACGCTTTCTTAGTTTAGCGTTATACCAAGGAAAACCTAGTCAGGGAAAAGCAGCTGCAACACTGGTAAGTTATGTATACAAATTATATACTCATTAATCGGACCTGCGGATATATATAAGCTCACAATACGTCTGAATTATTAATGATAGTAATAATAATAAATGTTTTAATAAAACGCTTTGCAGTTATACAGACCTGAATTACACGCTTAAACTAGCTATGACAATGAGCTTTTAGATATATTACGAATATAAAATTATCTACTGAACAATATTAAATAAAATAGTAAATAAAACCTGTGCATGCAGTACTTTAATCGAGTTTCATGCCTGGTATCTAGATGTACATGTACTATTTAAAACACGAGCAGGCGCCGTGTTTTATCAGATATAAAATGCGAGAACGCATCTCGAGTGTTTTATATCTGGTAAAGCATGGACTGTGAATGTTTTAAATGGCTTAAAAAACTACCCATCTGATGAGTTCATAGGCGAAGTCATTTTAAAACTAAACGTCTGAGCCGTGAAAATCAAAACTAAAGTTTATGTAAATTAATGAACATAATTTCTATCACATATAAAACCACCGTGATTTTTTTTTCCTTTAGGAAACTGAAGCAGCCGACAACCCCTCATTAAACAAGTCAACAACGGATCCCACCATATTTTGCACAGCGAACAAAAAGAATCGTTTTTATATATTTACCAGAAGAGATCCTGACCAGAGGTGTGCTGTCTTATTATTTTCTTTTTGTGGTATAATATTTCCTCTGCATGTTTGCTTATTTCGTTTCTCGCTGTCGTTTTCCTTTGCTTGTCTGGAGTTTGTCTACATGGCAGTTGTAGTAATGTTGTTTATTCAGAAAACGGTATGGGATTAATTCCAAACTTATCTTGCCAAGATAGCTTATAATAAACTAAACCTTTGTGCCACGATATTTTGTTTACATGCCCAAGAGTGCCCATAAAGTAATGGCGTGATGTCGAGGTCGACAACTTAATCTATTCTAAATGAGCATGCGCAGTTTTCGTTACCAACCAGCAAATTCCCAGTTAAAATCATTGTACTGTATTTATCGTGGCGAAATATCTCATTCTAGATCACACATTGTTTCTGTTATGTAGTGCTGAAGGGGATAGAGATGTTTTTAATGAAAAGCCGTCAAGAGAAGAAATCTATGCTGCTACGGAGGTTGGTTTTTTGCTTTCACGTATTAAGTTAGTGGATTAGTCCATGCATTAATAAAATTTATCAACTCTCTATAGGTGCAGATGAGAGATTAAGTCATAAATATATCAACTTCGTTCATCAAATAGGAATTCAATGCATTGTGGGAAACAACTGGGGGATTTACTAACCCTCGATTTTTATGAGGCGTATGCACCTCCGAGGTTTACTAGAACAGTATAGATTTTCAATTAGAACAGTAAATTTTTACTAAGTTTGCGCAGGTGCCTTGCATGGTTCTTCGAGTCCCGTTTGCGCCTCGCCCATTTAGGGTCTCCGAATAATTAGACTTTATAATTAGACTTTGTACATATACTGTAGTGGACCCTAATAAAGACAATAATAATAATAATAACTTCATTTCATTATAACGTGCACTATTTTAGTGAAATATTTAATATTTTTTTGTTGTTAAATTAATGTGGGCTGTGATAAATTTGAACTCTCTTTATGAAAAATCTTGAATAGTGATATATGTTACATCTTGATCATCACAATAGTTTTTCGTCGTATTTACATTCCAAGCTTATAGATGCACGATCTTGGGCAGATTTTTACTTCATCGTTTTGTTAACTATAGATTAGTCAGCTTGAAGCATCGACGTATACGTCGGGCAATGTTACTTAAATTTGCACTTAACATTTTTTTGCATTTTTGCATCAACAATTTCCCTAAATCATTTGCGTTATACAGTGCTTAGAGTACATTCGTGTAGTATATATTTATATATAGTTTGGAAAAACTATGCATTCTTTTTTTAGTCAAGTGGAGGGTTGGATCGTGTTGCTGAGAGCGCTGTTATTCATACAACTATGGGTGATATCCAAGTTAAGCTCTTTGTCAAAGAGTAAGTATAGTTATATAGTAATAATGGTCAGCTTAATTTAACAGATCACAGTACAGAAACTGCATTACACAATAATAAAATTGTTTATGGTTATAAATTATTACAGTAGTGTCACCTCAAGGGATCGCTGATTCATGCTATAGATTATTTTCTTTGTTTTATATACTGTACGACTTTGGATGATCTGGAGGCTTACTGTGCCCAGGTTTATGATCAAATTAAAATAATAAACAATTATTGGATGAGGCCGAGCATGACATCAAGAATTATTCAGACCGAGGTCAATGGTATCTGCCGAAGCGAAGCTGAGGCGGATAACATTGACCGAGGTCTGAATAATTCTTGATGTCATGCGAAAGCCAAATCTAATAATTGTTTTATTATACATTTAATTAAAGACATCAGAAACGATTAAACGAAGTTCATTAATGTTTCTATTGTGAGCCATTTTGTTTATTTTATTTTCGGGCGCTTTTGGGTTCGAGTTGTTGGCGGGGCTTGGGCAAGACAGCGTCCAATAATTTCTTTTTTGCATGCAAGTCCGATCCAAAAAAACTATTGTTGGACGCTGAGCACGTCAGCAGCTGAAATTGTCAATGACAAGAAACATTGTTTTAATGTGTTCAAGGCAAGCAAGCATGCATGCAGAACCATACGCGTCTTTGTGATCAATTTTAAGAGTGATTTTCTGACATTACTTTTCAATTCGTACCTATAAAAACTGTGAATAATTTTTATTTCATCTTTCTCTTCCGTTCGTGAAAATAAATAAGAGCTCAGTAGAGTTCAGAGTTGTTTATTTAGAGCTCAGAGTTGTTTATTCAGATTTTGTGTTTAAATTTCTGCACTCGCGTGAGCGTGCGGAATGGACGTGGGCTCGTATTCGTGCCGATTAATCTTTAATCGGCGCATCTGTGCGATTAATGTATCATAGGCGCAGTTTTTAACCAATCGGAATTGAGTAAATTGACAAAAATTATATTATTAAAACAATTATCAAATACCAAACTTAATCAAAAGCAGTACATAGCCAGTGCCTATATTTCAATTGTATTATAATAACGCTTTTACTGCAATATTTTAATTTTGAATTGATATTACACATTTTATGGCAAATCCAAGAAAGATTTGATCATGGAAATGGAATATTGCATTGTAATATCAATTGGCCTATTTTCATGTCTTAGGTGCCCGAAGACAGTAGAGAATTTCGTCGTGCACAGTCGAAATGCTTATTACAATGGTCACATATTTCATCGTGTTATAAAACAGTTCATGATCCAGACAGGAGATCCATTGGGTATGTATTTTTTCGAACTAATGCATGTATTGTCAAGAAGGTTTACATTGCGTATGTGATGTGATTTGTGTAATGATTACTGTTTGTTCTTACATGCATGCATACGAATACGATTTTTGGTTTACAGGAGTCTCATGCACATGATATACACGCTCTCATTGAGATAGGAATGTTCGGTATGAGAAATTTCCGGTATCGGTATACCGAAAAAATTATACCGATATTATCGGTATACCGGTTTTCCTTTGATAATTATAAAGGAAAATTATTTAATGGAAGTTTGAAGGAAATTTTGAGTAATTCTAAAAGGGAAAACGATAATTTCGAAGCTGTTTCGAACATGTTTCAAACGACATGCACGTACTCAGTGTAAAATCTCATTGAAGTGGAAACTCTAAATCATTGCAGTAGAAAGTTCTTTGAATTGCCATTCAGTAGTAAAATAAAGGTTATGGTTTCGCCATATAGTTGGTAAATTTAACACGGTATACCGAAAAATTCCGGTATATCCGAAATTTCGGTATATCGGTATGGTTGAATATCCGATATCGATACACCGATATTGATTTAATACCGATATTTTCGGTATATTGGTATACCGAACAGTCCTACATTGAGAGCAATAGTTGTTTTTGACATTTTGGCGCGGTCACTAATTCAATATCAGAAACGTCAACGGAGTCACGTTGCGGCCATTTATGCAATAGTATGTCGTTAAAAATACATATTTATTCGATTCGTCAAATAATTGCTGTTGTCTTCCATTGGGAAATAAAATTCATTTACATTAATTGCACACTTTGAGATTTATGCCTAGAGATACACTGTAAATTTTAAGGAGTTGAATCAACTCTAAAAGTGTCATTCTGTCACCGTTGTTCGTGACAGAATAACTCTTTTGGACTTGATTCAACTCCTTAAAATTTACAGTGTATTAAATGAAAACGTGCTCAAATCACACCCAAACTAACACATAAAGATAATTTATGTACATGTTGTAGTAGAGCTAAACGAATTTTATTCGGATTACAGATTTTTGGAATCCATTAGAATTCATCTCTCTAAATCTATTATTTCAAAATGGATACCCGTTATCCCAGTTTTATTTTGGTATGTTTTGTAGGCGATGGTACTGGTGGTGAGTCGATCTGGGGTGGAGAATTTGAAGACGAGCTTCATCATAACTTGCGTCATGATCGTCCTTATACCCTAAGTATGGCGAACGCAGGTCCAAATACGAATGGTTCTCAGTTCTTCATTACAATCGTCCCTGCGGTAGGTTTTGGAATTACAAGATGTTTTGTTATACTACGTTTGTTTCTCTGTGTTAGCTTTAACGAAAGTTTCAGGGTTTATTTGGGTGGAATATTTATCATGTCATTACTCAATGTCAGTGATGTCAAGTAACGAAGTAAATGTACTTCGTTACTGTACTTGAGTACTATTTTTGAGAAGTGAGCATGTAACAAAGTACTTTTGGAGTACTTTTACTTGGAACGAAGTCAGTTTAAGAAGTAACGTTTTACTTCGTTATTATTTTCATTTTGTTACTTTCTAACTTTTGTTTAATTTTACGTTAATGACTCAAGTTGTTGATTTTTTCCTCCACTTTGTTGACAAACACAATATTAAACACGATTATTTATTTTTGTGGGAGAGGGGTTCGGGGTTGTGAAGAGTCCATTTACAGTATATGACAAGCATCATGCCTACTCATATGTCACACTAGGATGGTGCCAATTAGGATGGGCTGTGTTATGCCCTGTGATTGGTCAAAGCACAGAACAGAGTCATACAAGGTTTTCAATTGGTTCACAGTATGTTTCACGGTTTGTTCACGTGAATGTGTGCTAGCTGGCAGAAAATGATCTTTGACCTATCTGTCAAAATCTTTGACCAAACTGTCAAAGATTAGGTTGATATAAACCATATCTACCTCCTCATCTTACCATCACACCTTGCCTCATTAACTTAAATTTATATAGGCTATAAATTTGCTTGATTTATTTCATATTTATTTTAATTTCGGGATGCGTGATACGACCTCTACATGCGTCTGGGATCTCTCGTTTGTGACTTACTTATAAGCATTATTTATTTAATGGATTTCTTATATCTTCAACTGTCTGGAAAGTAGACCATGCCGTGAAATATTGTATATTCGGTGCACGCATATAATGCGTGTGCTGTTTTGTGTCTTTTGTATGTCAATCCATTGGAGAAGTCCCCCTCCACCTCTACACGCTACAGACAATAGTACTTTTACTTTGTACTTCAAGTATTTTTTAAGGATACTTTCTACTTTTTACTTAAGTACGTTTTGCTTCCAGTACTTTTTACTCATACTCAAGTAGTTTTATTGTTAATTACTTCTACTTTTACTCGAGTACAAATTCAAAGTAATTTAGGCACCACTGCTCAATGTATTGCTTCGCCTATTTGATTGATCGAAATAACCGAGCATTTGTCTTCAAAAATCACTTAAAGTGGTGATACTATTTTTCCAACTTGTCCATGTTAGTTGTCCAAATTAGCTAAAGTTATTTCAGTATTTTTCTGTATAAAACTGATTGTTTGTTTGGTATACCGATCATGAATATTTGTTTGCATTAGTGAAAACGATGCAAAAACGACATGAATGCACTATACTGTATATATACTGTAGTTGCAAAATTATTCATCCTTTTAAAAAGTGGCTAATTGTTTTAAAAAGTCTCTAATTGTTTTAAAAAGATGCCGTTCATATTGTGCCCTGTAACACAGTCCACGCTGGTTTCTTTAAATTTTTGTACTTTTGCTTCTAGCCGTGGCTCGACAACAAACACACTGTATTTGGTCGTGTTGTGAAGGGAATGGATGTAGTTCAAGAAATAAGCAACGTATCAACTAATCCAAGGGACGATAAACCATATGAGGAGGTGAAAGTGATAAATATTACTCTCAAGTAGGCTCAGGTATTACTCTCAAGTAGCTGAAAACCGATTGCGTCGTTACAATATTAGTACAATATTAATCCGCTTCAATATTTCACGCCCGTCTGGGTAAGAACCCTTAGTATATATGCATGACAAACACTTGTTTATGCAGCGACATTATTTGGAAGATAATGCCAAGCCCCTAATTATACACTCTTTTTATAATAACCCGTAGTCGTGCCAGTGCTATGAATTTTATTACACTTTGTCTTCCATGTAAATATACATAAATATACTGTACATACAGTGCTATGAATTTTATTATACTTTGTCTACATGTAGATACATAATTGTGAAATCGTATTCTCCAGGATCGTATTTCACACAATATTGTATAATTATCTTTTTCCAACCAAATTAAACAGTCGTATTCCAAAAAGAAACACCTTCACTTGTATGCTTATTGCTTGAGGCAAATTTTCGTTATATTTCGACTTGTTTCAAATCTTCATTAAACTGAGAATGCCATCAACCCCGAACACGCTGAGCGATTCATGTACCCTGCATAGCGGCTCACATGGGAGGGGAGGGGACGGAAAGGGGGGGGGGGAAGAGAGCACGCATGATATCCACTGTTTTGCCATTCCCGCCCACTTACTTAGCTGTGGGCTACGCCCACTTTCAACAGTTGTCAAAATTGGCCAATTACAAAGATTGTTCACGTTCATTTAATTTAATTTTAAGGTTATTGACATCCCCAAAACGGGTTTTTCAATCACAATTTACAGTTATTATGTACAATTAAAATTATTCACAAATTGTCTATTCTATATTAAAATTGTCAACTAATTATTGGTTACCAAGATTAAAATCTAAATTCTATATTTCCATCAAAAAGTCCTGCTTTTAATTTAGATTTAAATTGTTGATATCAACAATGGATTTTAATTCTTCGTACAATGTGTTCCAGATTTTGGTTCCTCTGTATTTGAATGTTCTTTGGCCGGTCGCGGTTCGATACTTTGGAATTTCAAGTTCATTTTGGCTTCGTGTAGCGCGATCATGGATTTGATTTCTTTTTATGAACTTGTGACCTAAGTACGGGGGTGCTTAACTATGTATGCATTTGTAAGTGAGGACAGCATCTCTGTTTTGTAGATGCTCTTTCATTGGTGACCAACCGATTTTTTTTTTAATAAAGGAGATACATATTTACCGACATTTCCTGAAATAACCCTGACTGCATTATTCTGAATTAGCTGGATTTTCTTAATGTTCTTTTCAGATGTATTGGACCATATTGAAGAGCAATAGTTGATTTTACTCATAAGTAGTGCGTTTATGATGGTGGTTAGTGTTGATTGGTCAAATAGATGCTTTACCCAGTTGATCTGACAAAGTGTGGAGATACATTATGGTAAATGCCGTATGTGTTCATTATACTTTAATTTAGAGTCAAGTATTGTCCCCAAGTCTTTGACTTGCGATAGAGGTTCCAGGGCTTTTCCAATCAAATTAATGCTAGGGACATTATCCAGTTGTTGAAGCAATTATTGTGATCCAACGACCATCATTTTAGTTTTGTCTGGATTTATCAATAAGCTGTTCTTGCAACACAATTCGAACACTCTATGAAAGTCGTCTTCTACAGTATAGTTGATAAAGAAGAGTCCAAAGTCGGCATTGAAAAGGATAGGTACTCTTTGGAGTCGTCCACGTAAGATTCGAGGCTACATAATTCTGGGATTGAACATAGACTGTCTGTAAATATTAAATAGGAACTGTGAAAGCACGAGCCGTGTGCTAATGGAGCCGTAGTTGAGGTGGTTGTTCCTATACGGACATATTGAGATCTATCCGCCAAATAGCTCCTAACCATTCCTGGACTGCAGGAGAGACGCCTATTTAAAACGTAGTATCTTTTGGAGAAGGATGTTGTGTTTTATAGTGTCAAAAGCTTTGGACATGCAGATCAATAAAGACCACTATGGATATTTGTTTTTTGTTCATTTCTTGTAATAGCTTGTGTGTGAACGCGACGTTGAGTGTCTCAGTTGAATGATTTTTAGGATTTCCACTTTGATGATTTGATAGTAAGGCCCCGTTTACATGAGACCGGAACGAAGTCAAACCGGACCATTTCGTTTCGGTCATAGTATTATTTATAATGGATGTTTACATGAGACCGGGACGAAAATAACTCAGACCCTCTCTCCTCCGCAGAGGTTTCGGTGTTATCGAAGAAGCGGGAAACCTCTGCCAGAAGTCACGCCCAATAGTTCAAAATACCGGAGGGGAGGAGTTTTTGAGAAATTTGTTAATTGTTATTGTTAAATGTAATTGTTAATTTGTTATTCTCACAACTATCAAAAGTGTTTATATCTATGGACGACGCAAATTTAGTAAAAAAACGTGACCTAAAACACTCTTGTTTTGGAAAAGCGTTATTGTTAGAATGGAGGAATGGGAAAACGTGTTGTCATGCGTGTTTTACAGAATATGGGAAAATCGAAATATTTTTTTAAAATGGACTTTATGCCCATTACACTTTACAGATCGCTTCATCGGCGATCGGATTTCAGCGAAGAAACAACGGTTAAAAAAGGAGTAGAACTACTGCAGGACTTGGTTGCAACTGAAACTTTTAACAATCTCATGCAAAAGCTTTCCAATATGAGGCGATTAACCACTTAGGTTGTTGTTCTTGTTCAGCTTTGGATGGGCTTAGTTGATGCTAGACATGCTTGCAACACAACATCTGCTTGACTATCTACATTAAAGTAAAAATTTGCATAATTGTAAATCAAGGTAGCCAGATACAGGCAGATTTTTATAAAAATTGAATCCTATTTGACATAATCAACAAACTATTGTTTACCAATATATATTTATCGCTTCCCCCTAAATGGACAATACTACCCAGTCCCCTTAGCGGCAATTTTGCAGTACTGACGAGCTCCGTTTTCTGTGGATACAAAACAATAAGACTATTACACCCATTTGGGAAAATAATGGCTATGTGCGTGAGCACATGCCGATTTATTAATTAATCCAAAATGAATATTAATTTCCATAAATGACAATAATAGTTCTCACAGAAAAGGTGGGGGCATTCTCCCGCCACCTTGAACAAAACTAATCTAATAAGTGATCGGTAACAGCACACAACGAAAGAAAATAGGGGAGGGAAGGGTGGGACTTTGGAAGAAAGTATGCAAGTGTTGCTCCTGACTGACTTCGGTAGAATAACCTAACCTTGACACTCGCGCCTTTTATACGCAGCATCAGAGTAAAATTCCCAAATGTAGCAACTTCTCCCCGTGATATTTCGTTGTATGCGTTACGTCATCATTTCATTAGCTATAGTAAATCTAACTATATATATATATTAGGGAAAGCAATAAAATTACTATTCGGTGAACAAATATTTCCTTTATCGCTTCCCCCTAAATGGACAATACTACCCAGTCCCCTTAGCGGAAATTTTGCAGTACTGACGAGCTCCGTTTTCTGTGGATACAAAACAAGACTATTACACCCATTTGGGAAAATAATGGCTATGTGCGTGAGCACATGCCGATTTATTAATTAATCCAAAATGAATATTAATTTCCATAAATGACAATAACAGTTCTCACAGAAAAGGTGGGGGCATTCTCCCGCCACAAGCATCCTTGGGTTGGAGGCACCCCCACCCGAGCAGAACTGCAAAGAGCCAAACTAAACCCAACAAAGTAGGTGGTAAATCAACTGATAACGCTATCGAAATGCACATTTTAATAAATTGTGTTTACTTGCAATGCCAATTTAGTAAAAGTAAGGAACTGAACCGACCGTATACGCCTTGCCCCTGCGTCAGCAAAACGGCATGGAAACAGAACCTTACCCCCAACGCGGATCAAATAGAAATGTGCGACTTAAAACCTGGAAAATAATACTTCGGCTACTTGGTCAACTATGCAGCCATATCGATCCCCATTCACATAAGATTAACTTCTCAAACTACTCGTAGTTATGTTTGACATGCGAATGTACTTTCGGAATGCGTCAGATTTCCAACGCCCCATAACGCGAATCTGCGTATCTGAAAAACCACAGTCCGCGGCGAAAGTGGCAGCACCAATACGAAAGCTGTGACCTTTATATTTAGAGGAATCAAGGCCACAGCTACGGAAAACTAATGACAAAAATTCAGAAAAGGTTTTACGAGAGACAGCATGTCCATCTAATGTTTTAAAAAGTGGGCCATCAGAGAGCCCCCGATGCGAAAAATAATCCAGAAGGCTCTGCACCGGGCATATGTCCGTACGACGAGATAGTGTAATTGCAATACTCGGATGGTTATAGGAATGCTTAAAATCAACGAATTTAATCTTAAGGCCAACGATAGCGCCAGACGGATCCTCAAGCTTGACCACCTGTTTTACTTGAAGAACCGCTGGAGACCGGGGACAGTAAGTAATTTCCCCAACCCTTAAAAATGCAAAAAATGCCGTTGTACAATGGCCTTAAATAGAAAGGCATTGTAGACATTAGAACACAAAGATGGGATGACTTCGTTGATATTCAGAAGTATAGGTAATGTAATAGGAAGGCGGCTGTCAATGCGCAGACCCATTTTCCTGTAACCTTTCAACATTTCCATAACCCAAAACACCTTAGAAGGGTCAGGGAGCCCCATCAAACGATGACAATAGCCAAGTGCAGAGACATAGTATTAGTAGTGGAGACCGCGTACTGATGTTGAAACATATAAGCAATAAACAAGCCTAGATTTGAGGGTGACAATGGCAACGAAATTGTTGCTGTGTTCATCACGGAATGGGAAAACTGAAGCTGGCGGACAAAAATCATAACTGTTACATCGCGCGACGTTGCCCTATTAATAATATCGACCAATGCTGCATTGTCTGTGAAGAAAATAATACGCTGATTTCGCATCAAATGACCCCACATGAGCACACTCAAAACAATGGGATAAAATTCCCAAATAACTATATTTATATGTTTCCAATGCTCAGGCCATTCACCGAAACACCAAAACTGACAAAATAAAGCTGCAAAACCCAAGCTAGCTGCAGAATCGGTATACAAATTTAAATGGACAGAATTAGACCAGAAATCCCCCAGAAAAAACGATCGGCCATTGAAATTATCCAAAAATGATTTCCATATACGCAAATCCGCTTTGACAGATCTACTAAGCCGGATAAAATGAGACGCCTTTGGTCAAATCTATAAGACGACGCAAAAAAGCCCGCCCTGGCACAACAACAGAACAAGCAAAATTAAGAAGGCCAATTAATGACTGTACCTCCTTTAAAGTAGCTTTCTTGCGCTGTAGAAACATCGAAAGGAGGGCTTTGGATTTAGTTATTTTATCCGCTGGTAAACGTACTTCAAATAATATAGTGTCTAATTCAATTCCGGCAAATGTCAAAGTGGTTTGAGGACCGACAGTTTTTTCCGGAGCAATCGGAACACCAAGATACTCGCAAAGTGATAAAAAATTCTTCAAGTCAGTTTCATATGATGAAGCTGCC
>CACRXK020009279.1:0-19395 GCA_902702795.2 Paramuricea clavata
CAGAGGTTGGTAGCCCTAGTTTGGCCTGCAGTTCTGCCCTGTAGGACGTGGGCGATCTCTGGATGTTTTTACCTGCTGCTCATTGCACTTTCCCACCTGGGATTGAGTTAGTAGGCTTTAAACATAAAACTTGCTCAAAATGGCTAAATTTGTCGGATACAATAATTGAGTGTGTGCATGTTCCTGTGCAACTAGGTTATTCATCCCATTTTTTGGTGTAGACCATCACAAATTCAGTTTACTCAAAACTGCATAATCTCATCTGAAAGGCCTTATTAAGCTCTAGTACTTTTGAATGCAAATAGATAAACATGCATGGATTATTAAAAATGACCGAAAAGTTCACTCTTATATGAACGGAGATTTATTCCCGAAATTACTGGCTTACCGGCTTACGGGTTGTCTACTGTAATTGTTTACAGGTGTCTATAGGCCGCTATACTGCCCTAACGCCGTTGTGTGTGATAGTTATCTCTCGAACCACTTAGGGGCCGATTACATGGAAAACTTTCAACCCCGGGGTTGAACTCAGTCCTGTTAACTGGGTTGAAATTTTTTGCGATTACATGGACGATTTCAACCCCGGGGTTGAAACGCTATACTATACGTTCTCGGCATCGATTCCCGGAAGTAAAAAAGCCTTTATTTTGTTTTGTTGTAACAAATAGTCACTACCACGTATGCTCGAATAAGTCATGATAATTTCAGCGCTGGGTTGAAACGATTACATGACAAAATTTTCAATCCAGGGCTGAAGGTCAACCCCGGGGTTGATATTTCAACCCTGCTAGCTGAAGCAGGGTTGAAATTTCAACCCCGGGGTTGAACTCAGCCCTGGGTTGAAAATTTTGTCATGTAATCGCGCGTTTGATTTTGATAGAGTTTTGTATTACAGACAGGGCTGAAATTTCAACCCGGTAAACAGGGCTGAGTTCAACCCCGGGGTTGAAAATGCTCCATGTAATCGGCCCCTTAATCCCGATCTTTTGAAAAAAATTGCTATACCTTGAAACGTACATATTCCTTTGTTTATGAAATACCATTGCCTGGCGTACAACTATAAGTCTTTAATTCACTGTCGTTAATACTACCAAATAAAGAGTAAGAAAAGTAATTGCTCACAAGTGTCTTGGAAACTTTAGAAAGCAAAACTTGCTGTGCCAGAATGGTAATAACGACATCCCATATACGGGTTTTCGCGCACTTAGATGGCGAACGCTATAAATACTGATTAATGTCAAGATCACTGGTGTCATGTAGAGGCTTTATTGTGCTAACGACAGAGAGGTTCATATGTGACTTCGATCCACTACAAGTACCATTTACAAATCGGATGAGCTTAATCTATTCGATTAACCAATCAGATGCGTATTGAGCCAGTCTGAACTTCTATTATGCAAACAAAACTTTCTTGACTTTCCAACCCGAATTAAGGTTACAGGACACCTTTTTTGGCGTTTTGCGGAAAATCGCTACTGCGCGCTCAATATCAGTCCGATTTTCATCAAATTTTCACCAAATGTTCTCCAGTGCATGCAAAATATGGTAAAGTTGTAAAATTAACAAGCAATAAAATAATGTAAGAAAATCTTAAATCGCGGTACCGTAACGCTTTTGAGTTATGTTCCTGCTGGTTTTAAGTTATATTTATGAAAATATCATTTTTATACAGTAAAATAGTTGTTCTAAAAAATTGTGTTCGGAAATTTTTGTTTATTTCGTCATTCCGCTGATATGGCGATTTCTTTGACAACTGCAATATATTTCTGAATTGTTTTAGTAAATTGCTCTTTATTTTTAAAATATCCAAAATTAAAAAAAAGCCGAACACAATTTTGAAACTGACGTCTTTAGCTATGTCCTGTGAAAATTTGAGAAAAATTGGTTAAAACCCGCGGGAGCATAACTCGTTTGAAAATCAGTAATTACCGTAAAATTTTTCGGGGGAAAATTGAATTTGAATATTACATTTTCAATGTTTTTCTTATTGCAGCGAAATGTATTTTATTAAATAACTCTGCGAGTTTTCAACATTTTCCGTTCAAACTTGGTCAGATAGTAGAACTAGTCTAATGCTTTCATGGAAACCAATAAAAAATTTTTAGGCAAAATTAACACTCAAAGGTGTTCTGTAACCTTAACAACACTCTGGACCTGCTTCTTACCAATATTCCAGAAAAAGTTATGAACGTGCACGGATTCGAGGACATTATTAGCCCAGATCACACACTCATAAGCTTCGATGTCAATTTCAAGATTTGTAAAAAACCGAAAGTCAAGCGTTCAGTGTATAATTTAAAAACGCGAATTGGTCGGGTTTAAAACAAGTATTAGCAAATATAGCAAATATAGCAAATATAGCAAATATAGGGACTTCCCTACCATGGGAACTTGGTTTTGTTTCTGATGATATTAACACATTACTCTCCAGTTGGTGTGAGTCCTTCATCTCTGCCGTGAATGATCACATTCCAAACGTACATCCCGCTGCGTGTATGACCCCCCTTGGATTGACAAAGAACTTTTAGCTCTGCTCAAAAAGAAAAACATTCAGCGAAAGAAATCGCGTAAGTCGAAGAGTCTAGAAGCCATCGCAAAATTCAAACAGCTGCGTCGTGAATCCAAGATTCTTATCGCTAAAAAGAAGATCGAACATGCAAACAAGATGAAAAATAGTGTTTTCGAAAACCCTAAACGTTTCTGGTCATACGTGAAATCTTCAACAAGATCAAGCCAAAGTCCGAATTTTCTGAGAAATGGACAATCATATATCACAGATAGTCGTGAGAAAGCCAACCTCTTGAACACTTTTTTCCACTCAGTTTTTAACCCCAGCGACATTGAACCTCCTTCTTCCTTTCCAACTCCTTCTAAAACCCTTGATAATCAGCTATCGGAGATCGAACTGATTGAAGAAGAAGTTCCTGCAGTATTGAGGAACTTAGATCCAAACAAGGCTAGTGGACCAGACGGTATTCCGTGTAGATTGTTGAAAAAAGTCGCGTATGAGATCGCTCCATCCTTGTGCAGATTGTTCAACCTTTCCCTTGGTGTAGTGCCGTCAGAGTGGAAATTCGCCAACATATCTCCTGTCTTCAAGAAAGAGGATCCATCGATAGAATCCAATTACCGTCCTATCTCTCTTCTCTGTGTACTGTCCAAAGTATTGGAACGTTGTGTTTTTAACCACTGCTACTACCACCTCTCACCCCTGTTACACCACCTTCAACACGGGTTCTTGCGCGGACGATGAACGGTAACGCAACTTCTGGAGGTTTATCACAACATCATAGAAACCGTTGCATCGGGAATGGAAGTAGATATCATTTACTTAGATCTATCCAAAGCCTTCGACAAGGTCCCACATAGTTTACTACTTCTAAAACTGAACAGTTATGGCATCTCAGGATCTCTTCTCTCGTGGTTTAGCAGCTATCTCACGGACAGATATCAAAGAGTTGTTCTTGATGGTGTTTATTCTGACTGGCTTCCAATAACATCCGGTGTCCCCCAAGGTTCCATACTTGGTCCTCTCCTGTTCCTTGTCTACGTCAACGATCTCCCCAGCTACATCAATTCCCAATCAACCATTGCCCTGTTTGCCGATGACTCCAAACTTTATAATCCATCAACCTTCCTGACTCAACCCTTCACCTCCAAAACGACTTGGATAACCTTCATAAATGGAGTCTCGACTGGGCGATGAAGTTTAACAAATCTAAATGTCAAGCACTACGGGTCTCGATAAAAAAGACGAAGATTGTATCTCAGTACAATTTGGACGGTCAACCTCTGGAATGTGTTCCATACGTCAAAGATCTTGGTGTGACTATATGCAGTGACATGTCCTGGTCAAGACACATAGACGAAACGGTGGCCAAAGCCAACAGAACACTCGGACTTGTCAAACGAACTTGCAAGGATACCCATGACCAAAGAGTGAGAAAATTACTATTCTGCGCTCTCGTGAGGCCCATTCTAGAATATGCCAGCAGTTTATGGTCACCTTATACCATCAAGCATAAGAGACTAGTCGAAAATGTCCAGCGGAGGGCAACAAAGTTTATTCTCGACTATCCACAGGACCTAACGTATGCCGACAGACTCGCGAAGATCAAGATTCTCCCTCTTGAGTTCAGGAGATATCTCAGACTTATGCCTACTTTTTAAATCTAGAACTGCATGGAGCAATTACTGCGGATGTGAACAAATATATATGTACTTTTGAACCTGGATACCAATCAAGAAATTATGATAAAAACAACTATAATCTTATAATTAAACACAAGCAGGACTATTTTAGAAATTCTTTCTTCATTAGAACGGTTGAACTATGGAACACTCTACCGTCTCTTGTCAAATCCTCCAATTCTTTAAGTATTTTCAAGTCTCATCTTCATAAGTTGTATTCTACTAAGTTATCGCATTACGTACCTCCGGGCACTGCGTGATCAGCGTCTACACATTGCGATTTGTTGAACCATCATCCGGCCATTTTCATCATATTTACAAATATGTTATAAATTGACTCGTGATTTCCAAATTGATTTTGAATAATTCATAACTGTAATCTGCATAGTGGGTAAGTCGCAGTGTGTAAATGTTCAGTACTTTTATAGTCACGATTCAAACCTTAGCTAGTATAAGTAGTTGTTGTAACTAATGTGTTATAAACTGTTCTTTATCTGTATTTATATTTAAAGTCTTTCTAGGGGTTAGGTGTCAATTGGGACGAGAGTCCTGTTCCTTTCCCCTGTCACGATTTGTATCTGTCTTTATTTGTCTTTAATTAGTTTGTATCATTATAAAGTGACAAATTCATTATATTATATTATTATATTAAAACAACTTCGCGTCAAGGACTCCCCCCGTGGAAAAATTCTGCGAGAGATAAAGAGTGATTGACACAAGCACTATAAATAGGCATAGTATATCAATTCCTTTCGTAGTTTCAACTAAAGTGCGCAGAGGCGAATGAGTACCGTATAGCTACACAGCCAGAAACGCCACAGACTTGCTGCAAGTTGCGGATTTTACCGACCTGCTGCAAAGTTGTCAACAAGTTGCAGCAGGCTTGTTGACGTCATCAACTTGCAGCAAGCCTGTTGAAATCAGGTTTGCTGCAAGTTCACATTTGCAGACTTGATGCAAGTTGATGAAACAGGTTGCATCAAGTCTGTAAATGTCAACTTGTAACAAGCTTGATAGAACAACTTGCAGCAAGTCTGATGAACGCATCAAGCTGATGCAAGTTGAGAAAATCAAGCTTGCTGCAAGTTGTCATTTACAGACTTGATGCAACTTGTTTCATCAACTTGCATCAAGTCTGTGGATATCAAGTTTTTACAAGTCTGATGGAACAACTTGCAGCGAGTTTGATGAACGCATCAATATTGATGCAAGTTGAGAAAATCAGACTTGCTGCAAGTTATTATTCGCAGGCTTGCTGCAAGTTGTTCAAACAATTTGCGGCAAGCTTGTGGATAACAAGTCTTGACAAGTCTGATAAAACAACTTGCAGCAAGTCTGTTAAAATCAGGCTTGTTGCAACTTGACATTTGCAGACTTGCTGCAAGTTAATAACAAATTCATTTGACTTGTTCACAGCTTACAGACTTTGTTTATTGTTTGGCTAATTCGGTCGTGAAAAGCAGTTTCTTCAATTATATTATCGCTCTATACATGAATATTTAACAATGGAGATGTTTGTATTTTAAATCAAAAGGATTATTTTGCCGTATTTTGCCGTATTTAGCCGTCTTTCCAGCTATTTCTGATGAATAAAATTAGATGAGTTGAAATCATAGATTAAGTAAGTATATACTTCATCTGTGGTTGAAATGGACAGCTGTAGAAAAATTCTCGCAAGTCGCAAATGAAATAATTAAAAATTTTATAAAAATGAAAATTTAGGAACAACTTGCTGACGGGCGTGTGCTATCGCTATATTTCTTTAATCTGATTGGATAAAGGCGTATGCACACGTCATCATTCCTCGTTGCAATTGGACGAAATATTACAAACATATCAATCACGTAATCACAGAATAGATACCGGACCGGAAGTGTCACTCCTATGTGTTTTGGCTGAAGGAAAACGTCCGAAATATTTTTGCGTGCTATGACGCCATCCTGGAGTGCACCCGGTACTTTGTACCTGTTTTCCTATGAAAAACTTCCGTGTGCACTCCAGGATGGCGTCATATGATGGCGTATTTTCACGTCAGCATTCGTAAAATTTCGGACAAAATATCGTCTGAGTGACACTTCTGGTCCTGTATCTATTCTGTGACGTAATCATGTTCAGTTGTTTTTGTCTTTTACTTAAACACGTTCACAAGGAAGCGAAGAAAGCTCAAAGCTGGTTTGATTTTTGAAGAAAGTGGCAATGAGAATACAAGATCTAGAGCTTAAGAAACGAAAAATACGTAAACAACCGAGTCTTCATCGTTGATATGAATATGGAATTCGCTACACAATTTCTTTCCAATTTCAAGTGAAATCTACGAACGAGGAAGACGCCTTTTTGAAGCTTTGTGTATGTACTATTTTGAAGAAAAATATGCAAGTAGGTTGTCATATTTCGGTCGCACTTGTAAAGGCCTTTTAATTTTGAGAATTGTTTACGATAAGAACCTTTCTTTGTCGTATTTTTTCGGCTGTACGTTTTGCTCCAAAATTATCTCGCAAGTTTGTTATATAAAAGTCTTGTTATTTTACGAAATACTACAACCGAAATATGGCAACCTGTTTGGCCGTTTTTTGTTCAAAATAGTGGATACACGAAGCTTCATAAGGCGCTTTCCTCACTCAGCCTTTTGACAACAAGCCTGACATCAAGCCTGTGGATGACAACTTGCATCAAGTTCGCAGGTCACAACTTGCATCAAGTCTGCAGTTCACAACTTGCATCAAGTCTGCAGTTCACAACTTGCTCAAGTCTGCAGTTCACAACTTGCATCAAGCTTCTCAATTCACAACTTGCAGCAAGCCTGCAGTTCACAACTTGCATCAGGTCTGCAGTTCACAACTTGCAGCAAGTCTGTTGACAACTTGCAACAGACTTGATATTATTAAGCCGGAGCAAGCGATGCGAACGCATCCTGATATCGGCTTGATGATCGCAAGTTGCGTCAAGTCTGCAGCTGAGACCTGCTGCGACCTGTATAGTGCACATACCAACCTCTTGAAAAAGGGTTGTCCCTCAAAACGTCGAGAAATGCACTCTGAAAACAATGAAAAACACCCTTGTTAAAATTTTCCTGGTTGAGCTAAAAATAATCCTATTTAAATTTTCTGGTTATTTTATCTCACGTCCTACCATAGTCTGGTTAATGTAACCAAGAATCTGGTTATATTTCACCAGAACATCCTGGTTAAAATAATGATAGGTGCATGATTAGCATACTATGATAGGTGCATGATTAGCATAAATAACGAAGGGGGCCTGACAGAACCCCTCAACCAGGAACATTTTATCTATGCAGGTTCTTTTTAGAGTATGCTCATCATTTTGATGTTAACGATCAGTCTACCACTAACATCGACCATGAAATATCAAGTTTAAAAATCTTTGCACTACATTGTTAATATAACATTTCTGTTCTTGCTAGGTGTTACTCGTACGTGGGAAAACAATCCGGCCGACAGGTGATATCTTTGGGTTCTAGATGTGAATCAGTAGGCATAGCTCTACATGAAATGCTCCACGCTCTTGGTTTCTTCCACACAAGTTCCAGGA
The DNA here is from genome assembly GCA_902702795.2 of Paramuricea clavata. NCBI lineage: Eukaryota > Metazoa > Cnidaria > Anthozoa > Malacalcyonacea > Plexauridae > Paramuricea > Paramuricea clavata. The sequence goes on from CACRXK020009279.1 coordinate 7,741, forward strand.
CTGACCGAGACTTTTACGTCATCGTTTATGATAAAAATATCGCAACAGGTTCGTATTTTATTCCGTATGATGATATTATTATTATTGTCTTTATTAGGGTCCACTACAGTATATGTACAAAGTCTAATTATAAAGTCTAATTATTCGAAGACCCTAAATGGGCGAGGCGCAAACGGGACTCGAAGAACCATGCAAGGGCAGTGCCATATGTAAGGGCAGTGCCATATGTAAGGGCAGTGCCATATGTAAGGGCAGTGCCATATGTAAGGGCAGTGCCATATGTAAGGGCAGTGCCATATGTAAGGGCAGTGCCATATGTAAGGACAGTGCCATATGTAAGGGCAGTGATAGAGGAATGTTCCGTACAATCTTTTCTTAGCCTTAGAGGCTGTTCATATAAACCGGGCTATAGAGGAATGTTCCGTACAATCTTTTCTTAGCCTTAGAGGCTGTTCATATAAACCGGGCTAGCCGGTATCAATCGTGTCACAAATGTTTTTCCTGACCATTAAAAGATCGTTTGAATTTTATATTGTTACTGGAATCATGGATAATAAAATAAATGGATAGCTGACGTGACCTAATGTTTTCAATGGGCTGATGGCGTGGTTGGATGTCTCAACCACAGAGTAGAGACATACAGAGACGTAACTAGTGTACCCACTTTTTTGTGCGCATGCTCGGCAAGTTACTAGATGCATGCATCTGATTGGATGACGACCTGATGACGACTCACTTTAAACTTGCTGAGCACGCGCAGTTGATCATTTTTCGCCCGGTCGCCTGAAAAAAAGTGGGTACATGAAAACGTAAGCTTCCGCAGTGTCACAGAATAGATACAGAACCAGAAGTGTCACTCAGACGATATTTTGTCTGAAATTTTACGAGTGCTGACGTGAAAATACGCCATCATATGACGCCATCCTGGAGTGCACACGGAAGTTTTTCATAGGAAAACATAGGTACAAAGTTCCGTGTGCACTCCAGGATGGCGTCATAGCCTCATAGCCATAGAGATTATAAATAACACTAGAGGAGGCATCGAGTTTAAAAATTGGGAACGCAGCTAATGGGGGGCAAATTCAAGTCCCGGATATAAAATCGTGCTCTCATTGGCTGATTTGAAACTCGTCACCAATGGGAACACGAATACACATCCAGGACTTGAATTTGCCCCCCAATAGTCGCGTTCCCTTTTTTTTACTGAATTAAGATTATAATGCCTCCTCTAGTGTTATTTATAATCTCTATGCTCATAGCACGAAAAAAAATTTCGGACGTTTTCCTTCAGCCAAAACACATAGGAGTGTCCCTTCTGGTCCGGTATCTATTCTGTGGCAGTGTTTACAACGGTCAGTTACGTCTCTGTATGTCTTATCTACTCTGTGTCTCAACCTAGTTGAAAACCAAATTCTCAAAAACGGCATGTTTAGCAATAATACAGTTAAACATTTTAGTCAAAGAGCAAATAAATTTAGCCATTCTATGATGAAAGCTTTAAGTATTCCCAGTCAATTTTAGCAAATATTTCAAGCACTAAACAGTGAAAAATACATCGCAAATTTCGTTAAAATTTGTGACGCCAATTTCGTAGCTACAAATGTAAAAAAATACAAAACAAAGAAGAAAAACATTTACCTTGAATACTTTGTCGTGGCTTAGGCATGTTTTTGAAACAATTAGACCAGTTTATGCTTCAATATCACCCTTTTAAAGTGGAAAATATAGCAAAACAACAAAAATGCCGAGAACTTTGGTAACATTCGCAATACGCGTGACGTCACGTTTTTCAACAAGGATGCAGTCAATGACGTCAGGAAGTTTCCTATCCAGTTATTTTACAATCCATGCTGGAATGAAACTATCATAAACATCCAATGTTATTAGTTTATGAAAGCCGTGGTAAGAGCTTTATTAAACGAATCATCTCGGTTAACCGGGCAGTCCGATTCCATATGAACAGCCCGTTAAAATAATTACAATTCAAAAATTTGCATGGCTGATTAATTCTGCATCATATTTGAATATCGTAAACGCGTCTACAGAACGTGAGGACGAAGAAGATGTGTAAGGCGACGTTTTCTTAAATTGAACGTTAGAGCATACAGGCTGTACAATGAACCTGTAATGCAGTGTATGTGGGCCGATAAAGGTTGTGTTGGGCTAAATGCTACGATCAAATACTATGCCTATGGATCCTAAAAATTAAGTTAGACGTGTATATATACTTGCATCTGCCTGAAAGAAATATTAAGAACGTGTCGACGTTTTGAGCCCTCCCGCTTCATCAGGAGGGTAGAAATTAAATTAATAGTTTAAATTTTGTGTTTGAGGTGTACACGTATACAGCACGGATACAGATCAGTAGTATACACTTTCATGCAATACATTAATAGATAAAGTTGATAAACAGTTGAAAAATATCCAGTCGGTTAAATATTTCTTTGTGGATAGAAACAATCGGTAATTAAACGACAGAGTTTGATTTTCGCAGTTATAATGGGCATTGGTACTGATTTACTGTGTTTTTCTAGGTATGGCTCACAACTTCCACAAGTATTCCCATGGTCAAATTGACCACCTCAACTCTCCGTATGATATCACATCTATCATGCACCTACCACGACATGCATTTGCAAAATCTCGTAACCTAATCACAATCCAGGCGAGAGCTGGTTCTCATATAAAACTTGGTGAAACAGGCAAGCTTTCCCCAGTTGATAAATATCAAATAAATGCTCTTTATAAATGTTCGTCAACTACAACAACATCAAGTTGTTTGATTGCATTGGGCCTGCAAAATCGTGCTATACCTGACAGCTCGATTCGAGCCAGTAGTCAGTATTCTTCCTTATTTAAAGCCAGTGCAGCCAGGCTTCATGGATTGCCGTCTATGTACAATATGGGTGCCTGGTGTCCGAAGACAAAGACCAACTCTTGGCTTGAGGTAATTTTCTAAATCATGTTTTTGTATCTACGCTTTCGCATATATATATACCAAGAAAGAAAAAGATAGGCAGTTTATCTGAAGGTATAGTGTTCCAGTTATATTAATTTCAATGTCGAGGAGTGAAGGTAATGTTCCAATGCTGTTAAAGTGCTGTTGAATACGAAAGATTTGGAACACTATTTTGACTTTCAAGTTTCAAATGCATGATTTCTTCGACATGTTTTGCTTTTATATCTTAAAACCTTTGCGCTAGTAGAATTAAGAGGAAACTGCGTGTTATATTAAGTACAATTGGTTTAGCTAAGTCAGTGAATGTGCAAGTGTGATCTAACAAAGGATTTAGAACTGTAGCATATTATTTGACTGCAGCAGAAGTTTCACTATTTTTCGAAATTTACTACACTGAGACCACATTATAGTGGACACACGGACCATCCAAGATGTTTGAAACTGACCTGATTTCTTTATGTATCAACACGCCAAAAACGTTAAAATAAGAAAAGAACATAAAAACACGCCAAAATAAGATGAGAACAATCTTCTAATTTTTAATAACTTACTTTCTGAGCTGAATGAATTATACAGGGTACTAAATTAGGCCTACCATGTATAATTAGACTAATTAGGTTGCATGAGGTGCTCAGTACATCAATCGCCTAGTACCTATTACCAATGTACGCCTAGCGTACCTATTTCTAATCAGTGCGACCAAGGGGGAGGCTGTTAGATGCAAATGATGGTATCTATAATTTTTAATGGAGAGGGGCGCTTCGCAATTATTTAAAAAGCTCATTAAAATTAATTTTTAAATATATTTCAATTGAAATATGTTCCAGATTGATCTTGGTCAAATGGTCAGGGTAACTGGAATTGCCACTCAGGGACGTCAAGGCATGATGTCTGATGAATATACACCGAAATATGACTTGAAGTATAAAAAATATTACTACAGCAGTTGGTATTCTTACTTGTCCACATCTAGAGCATACGATGGCACACAGGTTAGCCAATCATTCACTTCATTGGCTTTAGGTTAAAATATTCATGCATGAATTATTGATTTTTTTAATTATTGTATTATTGTAGATTAATTATTGTAGAATATTTTTAAAATTTTAGGATTATACAAATTAAATATAAAGTTTACTGCCCGTCTACAGGCTTTTATTGTGTTTTTTTTACAATAATCGCTATATACACTGGGAAAAAATGTGCCGGAAATCCAAACTATGAAACTTACAATTGCACCACTAAATCCATAGTATATCCATACTATGTCGATAGTATGGAAATATACAATTATTATGGATGATCAAAACCATGCTGTTTCCAATAAAGGTCCATACAATTTCCATTTTATGACCTTCTATGGATTTTCAAATTTTTTTCCAGTGACAATTTTACAGTTGTTATAAAAACAACAACATCAAATAAAAGCCTGAAGACGGGCAGGAAAACTGCCCGAAACGTACGCTGCAAATATAAAGAATTTTATACCTGTTAACCTACATCGAATATTCAGAAAAAAAGGTGAAAGTTTTATAAGAAAAATTAAAATGACATCTGGTGCAATAATATTTTCTTTTTCACAGCGCATATAAAAAATAATCCTTTAACATAAACTAGTGTAAGCTGAGACGTTAGGCTTTTACTAATGTCACATACACGAAAACGAGGTCCTACAGCTAATGTGACGTACTTTCCAGAAAGGCGTATTGGTGTTAAAGGCTAAAAGATGTTACGTCAGCCAAATGACGTCATCCTTGCGTCTGTCTCAGTACTAGTTTATCATGTCTTCGAATAATGAAGAGTTAATTTTTAAACCTATTTGTAGCAATATTTGTAGCTAGCCCGCAAAATCACGTTATGTGATTGGTGGATGTGTCTTTGTCTGTCCGATCTGAACACTATATGAGCATGAGAGTAATATGATGTTTTAACATCATTACTCTCATGTTCATGTCGTGTTCGGTCGGACAGACAAAGACACATCTGAAGATTGACTGAGAGCTTGATTACTGTATGTAATAAATTAATTGAAGCTTTTTAAAATAACTTTACAAACGGCTAAGTTCGGAGAAAACGATCCGGTGTCTGCTATGAGACAGATTTTATGTAACTCCTCCAGTTAACGTCGTAACCAAGCATTTACATTGCTTTGATGACGTGAACATCTTAAACCCCGTTTACACGGTACCGGACGAATTTGGAACCTGTCTGAAATTCGTCCTTTTTCGCCTGTTTACACGCGAATTCGTCCTGTTAGGGGGTCTCAAATTCGTCCAGTTCCGTGGTTCTCGTGTGTTTACACGGCCGAAACGGCCAAATTTTAGTCCGGTTCCAAATTCGTCCGGTACCGTGTAAACGGGGTCTTAGTTTAGCGTTGTATCCAGAATGACAACGTTGTCGAGGATACCCCTGGGACCACAAATTATTCAAACCTTTTGTTTTGCATGAAGAATTTGTTTGTTTCAATTCGCGTCGTGTTTTCTAAATCAATCTAATCATTACCATTGATCGGGTACCCGACGTAATTGGGCATGGTGGTAACGACGGAGTCCAGAGTCGGAGTACGGAGTTGGGACCTTCCAGTTTTCAAAACATGAAAACTGTGCGTAGACTTCGCAGATGGACGCAATACCTTTGGACTGCATGCTGCATCTCGCACTACGTCATGTCATTCGCGTTTAATATGGTGCACGTGAATCACGGCCGGTTGTTGAAAGCAGGATAGCCCAATTAAACCCTCGGTTAAATTTAACCTGTTTAGTTTATGTATGTTTTAAAACTTCAGAGAAGAAAACTCCTATACTGATCCAGACAAGATTTCTAACGAAATATTTCGAAATTTATAAACAAGCTGTTGGGAAGTTTGCTTTGAATTTTACATTAACATAAGGTTAGCTTGTCCCTTTCGAACAACCGGATCGACGGAATAATGTTTCGAAATACTTTTTCGATAATGGACTCCATTTATTTAACTTTTTCTATATAGCCTTTATAGGAATATAGTCATTGGCCTTTGTCAGTGGCGAGTGACCAAGTCATTTTAGCTTTTCAGTTGTTCGTATCCCTTGCTATAAATGCAACTACGATGTAACAATATGTATTTTTTGTACTAGAGTTTACCAGGTAACTGGGATGGATGGTCAGTGCAGTATAATGCCTTGAGTCCAACGTTTACTGCAAGATATGTGAGACTTTACCCCAAATCTTGGAAAAATCGACCTTGTTTTCGAGTTGAAATTTATGGCTGTAAAAGTACGTATATGATTGTCAGTTTACTTTGGCTTAAGTTATGCCCATATGAACGTGACCGTTCAATGTAATATTTTGAAACCTATATCAATATCTTTTTTAAAGAATGCGCCTGCAGTGTCACTGTTTTTCGACTGTCAGTGGGCCTTGCACAACACTTTATAGCACGACAATAGTTCTAACCAATCGGAATTAATGTTTCTTTTGAAACTCTGAATATTCTCAAACATGCCATCCACACGTGCCCCATCCTATTCGTCAGGGGAGGCCAGCGCAGATATTCGCAAATATGTGGCTCCCTGGCCATAATCCTCCAGTCACTAAGGAAATCGGCTGACACTTGTTTATACCCAATTAGTAATAGTTAGTTGTTCCAGTTTACGAAAGCATGCATAAATACATGCATACTAACTATTATTAATTGGTTTTAAACAAGTGTCAGCCGATTTCCTTAGTGACTGGAAGATTATGGCCAGGGAGCCACATATTATCGAATATGCATGGTGAATAACTCATTTACATAATTCCTTTAGTACCTTTGTTCTCCTATTATGATTTCGTAATATCGCAATGTGCAGCCATGTGATACATCATAGTTGTTCACGGCGTATCAGCGGCGGCGGAACAGATTTCGTTCTGGGGGGCTATATTTTTTCGGCGACCCCGAAAAGGGACGAAAAAAATTTTTTCGGACTTATATCAAAAATATTTTTTCGGAAATACACTTTTTTTAAACAAAATATTGCAAATTTGTCCCCTTATACCTAAATTTTCAAAAAATAACCTAAATTTTTCCCTAATTATCAAATTTTTTTCCAAAAATTCAAATTTTCTGGGGGGGCTAAGCCCCCCCACTTTTACTTCTGGGGGGGCTTTAGCCCCCCTAGCCCCCCCTGTTCCGCCGCCCCTGCGGCGTATGGCAACAGGTTAAAGCAAAGGAGTACGAGCAAAACATTGCTGAAATTTGCAACACAAACTGACTTCAATGCATGTTAGTTAGAAAAGTTGCGAATGCTGTTCAATGTTTGACTACTTAGTTGTGACAACATTTTTAACATGCATTGAAATCCGTTTTTGTTGCAAGTTACTGCAATGTCGTTGCTCGTATTATTCCACCTTCGTATTAAACTCACCCCAAAAACGTAAGATGCATTGTTTACAATGAAATGTTCTTTTCATATAGTTTGAAACTGCAAGTGGACAAATTGAAGTTGAAGAATGAAGTAAAATAAAATGATTTTGGTAGAAATGAATTGAATGTAATTTAATAATAAGAAATAAATTTTAAAATGCAATCTATAAAATAATTACCTCGTCTTGTTATATATATGCATGCGTCAGGCATTAAAATAAGGACTTTTTACAGGAACACACTTTAGGGGCCGACCATTTAACTTTTGAGGGTGGGGGTGGGGGGGGGGTGATTTACTGCTGGCAGGGTTTTTTTTTTCTGGGATCGTTATGTGCAAGATTTTTTTTTATCCCATCACCATGTACGATTTTTTTTCCACGCTTTCTTTCGCAGCATTTTTTTTTCAATAGCTTATACTATTTAGATTCTTTAATTATAGTTAACGTTGAGTTTTCTAGCTTCATGCATTGCTCTTAATAATACATATTGCTATGAGGTATAACATTTGGTTCAGGGCCTTTTTTAAGGATGTGTAACTGGAGAGGACATAATTAGCGGGGGACCTGGAGAAGTTCCAGTCGGCAAGTCTGTATCCAGGGCCGTAGCTAGCATGTATAGTTGGGGGGGGGGGGTGTAGGCCAAAAATTTCCGAATGACGAAAATAATTTCCGAATATATCATGGCATACTATTAGCCATGAAGGTGTTTGCTATTCGGAAAATGAAGACGCAATTTACAATACGAAGGTGTTTGCTATTCGGAAAATGAAGAAGCAATTACAAACAAAAATACGCATCTTTTACGCACAGACATATTACAGAAGCAGTGCGGTAGGGGCTTTTGTTTATTGGGGGCAGAAAACGAGGGCCGGAGGGCAGAGGAAATTTTTAAATTTCGAGTCTCTGAAATGCCATTTCCTGGACTTTGGGGAAGTTTTGACAGAATGCTGATGGTCAGAAAAAAGCGTTTTAGTATGTCGAAATTTACAATTTGCTTACAATTTATAGTGACAATACAATTTTATAATATTTTCTCTGTTTAACAACTAAAATTTTGTTCTACTATTATTGCCGTAATTTTCCAAATGGCCAACCCGATTTTCTGAATATGTTGATTCTAAAATCCCCAATACCCCCCGCCCCTCGCTACAACCCTGTCTGTATCACTGCACCTACCTACAGCATATATATGCATGGTTTAACTAATAAGTATACGTCATAGGGCAGCAGCTCAGGTCATGCTTAACTAGGACTCTGAGACAACTGAGTCAACCACCGAAGGTGCGAGCCTCTAGAGGGGTCTGGGGGCATGCCCCCCCCAGAAAATTTTGGATTTTTTGAAGCTCTGGGGCCGGTTGTATAAAACTCTTAATCACTTTTTTAATCACTATTTTGTAGTTAAATAGTGATTAACTCTCAAATAGGCGCTTCTTATTGAGTGACGTTTGCAATTAATCATAGTTAACTTTAATCACTTTTTTATACAACCGGCCCCAGATAAGCTATTTACAGCATTTTGAGGAGAATAGCCTTGCAGGAAATGTTGTTCAGAATAGCCTTGCAGGAAATTTTTTTTTTCAAAAAAAGACGCTATTTTAATGCCTGGCATGCGCGATCTGAAGTTTCATAAAGCGGCTTTTAATTCAGACCAAGAATGACCCTAGACGGCAAGACCTTCGAACTGCAACCCGACATTAGTTTTGCGCGGATTCGTGGCGCTCTCGCGTGTTTCTAGTCTTGCAAAAGCTGGGACGAGACTGGGTTCAGTCAGTGGCGCTGGCCCAATAACACCATATTATTATATACAAATAATGAATGTTTCACGTGCAATGGTAAGAGTATTTTCATTCGGTGAAAGATGGATGATGGTATATAATACCAAAATGTAATGATAGATTCGTATGAGAAGTATTTTGACAGATGCGATTTATCGAAAACACAAAGAGAACAATGGAATAAAACGTATAGTACAGTTGCACTCGCAAAGAGTGCAATGGAACGTATGCAATGGAACGTATTCCATTGCGCTCTTGGGAAATGGAATTTTCTATTCAATATCACGTGACCATAAACAGCCAATTAAATGATCGGAATTCAATAAGGTATTATATAATACATTCTAGTCGCTACATGCGTTTTGATTGGTTAATAGCTTACAGCTAAATATGGCAATCACGCAACCTACACATAACCACAGAATGACATAACTCAGTTATCTGCCAGCATGCAGATAACTGAGTAACAGATAACTGAGTAGCAGATAACTGAGTTATAAACCTAACCAGGAGTATGCAGTTGCAAAAACCTTCTCTTGACAAGATGTGGTAACGACCTGTGGTGAGCTAGCATCAGCGAACGCACCAATCATGTTACACAGTTTCGTCACCATATCTTCAACTCTGTGAATCCGTTCTGAATTATTTTTCAGCAATTCGTGAATTTGCCTCTGTATTCAATGAAATAAAATGGAAATTTAAGGAACTTTGCCGACTTTGGGAGCACCATTTGAGTTCGCCCCCCCCCCCCCTGTCAGCAGCTAGGTTCAGCCAGCGGTATGTAATTTTATAGCAAGTGGCAGATTAAATACGCGAGTAAAAACAAGAAAAAACAGCATGAACGAACGGCGTTTTTTGTGCAATTGATATTTTTTATCGGAAATTTAGTAGGTAAACGAGATTTCTAATATATTTATGTATTTCAAAATAAAGCTTTTTGTGATTGATTTCGCTACGGTCGCTACGTCCCTGCAATAACTGCATGTTTATTGTTAGCTATACTGAATTGGTTGCCCTAGATAAAATCATACTGAATTGGTTGTCCTAGATAAAATCTTACTGAAAGTGTTTGCTTTGCAACAAACTTCTAATTGCCACCACGTTTTTGCCACGAACACAGCAACAATTTGAATAATATATACACTATATACTGAAATAACAAAAACCCTCGAACACGTACTTTTACTTATTTTTCATGAAGAACGGCAACCTCGTGTTCTTTGGTGTTCCAGTTTTGATTATCCCAGAGCATCTGAGAGCCACAAGCGCAGATTGGAAGAGATTGGATAAAAGGCAAATTAAAGTGGATTCATCACGATTTATTCGCCTTCGGAAGCTGATAAGGATACTCAATTCTTTGGATCTGGGTAAGAGCTTGGTTTGTCAACGGAAGGGTTAGCTCAAAATTAGTAGGTACCCACAGAACGTACAAAATTGTTTTCATAGTCGGCAAAACATGAATTAGATGAAGTAGATAGGAAGGAAAGAACTAAAATATTTGAGTTAATTAATTAAAAATTATAGCTAAAATTTGGAGAAATTTACGAAAACATTAAGGAAGAATTAAAAGAATAACGCTACGTTAACCAAAAAGAAAATGAGACAATGTCCGAAAAATTCTTTTTACTCCCTCCCCCTGGTTGTGGTTGAAATGATGTCGGCAAGATATGAACTTTTGTTGGAAATGCGATACCACCCCTTCCCCCTGCTCAAGCCTCTTCGCGACGGCCCTGCTCCTTGATAGCAGCTATGTTGCCACAATGTCACCCGGTGAATGTTTAATGAATAATTAACTTTCGGTGCTTTCATTCTCTTCGCATTGACTAAACAAATCCAATCTCGTACCCAGAGCCATCGTTGAGCTCTTGGTGAAGTGGTTTCATTATTCTAGGGCTTCTGAGAGCCACAAGCACTGGGTACGGAGGTTGTGTGACTTTTGAAAGCTCAATGATTCATGTATTTATCCAAATGTGGTCAAAGTTGAATGAATGAATTTAATTTTTGATTTGACACCAACATTACAAAAAAAAATAAAAATAAAAAGATTGTAAATTACATGCATATACTGTATATATAAATATTATAGAACTGTTATATAATAGTTAGATATTTAAATAAGATAGATAAGTTATATAAATAAGTATAGTTCGATAAATAAATTTTGTTCAGTCATCATGTTGGTGACAAGGAAGCCTAAGACGAAACCACAAGGCTTATAGAAGTTTAGGCTCCCTTTTAAATGAGCACAACATATATAAACACAAAGGGGAATCAGACGTTTAGAGCATATGAAATTATTTTACCAGTTTCATAATATAAATGATGGCTATATTAGATATTTTAACATTCTATTCCTGAAGCAACTTAAAGTCTCTGAATTTTTAATGTTTTCCGGAGGGGAATTCCATTTTTGGGGTCCTTGGAACAAAATAGTAAACTTCTTTATGTTTGTACGACATGTATGAGGTCGATATGCATTTGCATTTCTAGTGTTGTAAGAGTGCATGTGACGACTAGTAATGAAAATATTATGAAATGAAG
>CACRXK020009280.1:0-19391 GCA_902702795.2 Paramuricea clavata
TGATTTCAAATTCTTGCTTGCAAATAACTTTGCTTTATTTTTATTTAAAATTTCAATATAATAAAAAAGGGAATCAATATTAAAGATACATTGGAATTATATGCTGTCTTGTTTAGTTGTTTCATATATGCAAAGGCCGTCGGGTTTTAAAGCCATTATAAAATCAATATTTAAAACAAACTTACCTTCGTTAACGTCGGCTCCCTTCTTTTAGCTGATTCTTTCGCCCTTTCTTCTTGAAATTTACAAAATCTTGCAGAAATACCCGCAAATGAAGAATATTTGCAAGAAATTTATCAATCATCAACTCATCAAATCAAGAAATGTCAAATGTTTGCTATTTCGCTGTCGTCATGCAGCCGTTATAATGCAAACTTTAAATTGGACCAATCAGTGTCCGTTATTCATGACAGTCCGCCATATTTTTGAGATCAGTGAGGATGACCACCCATCGTTGGTGACCGACGCCTGCGCTCATTGATGAACTTCAGACTTTGCTAATGCTTTTGTTTCCCCGAGTGTAAATAGCCGGGGGGAATTAGTACCCTCGCACGGTGCTTTGCGCCGCCGGCTCGGGGATAAACTTTGAAATCGCTTTTCTAAAAATGAACGTTTTGTGAAATACAAAAAATTCTTCTATTGTTGATAGTGATTCAATTAGTCTGAAATTTTCATAGTTTATTATTAGTAACAGGCCCATGTCCTGAACCTAAAGAAATTCATGTATCGGCATTATAGATTGCAAGAGAACCCTTTATATGGATTACTTTCATGATGTATATATAATAGTATAATAAGGCCTTATTCTATTACCTGCATGTGTATTATTTTAGGTTCAGGACATAGGCCAATATATTAGGTATCTATTCAAGCTGTTTCCAAGATCCTCTGTAATTTAATTTGGCTCACTTCCTTTTCACTTCCCATACGAATGCCTATCTTAGTCACTATGGTAACAACAAATGTAAAAGTTGCTGATCGTGTGTCAGCTGCACATTATCTGTCATACTTGACTTAAAGTATGGTGACAAAATAATCAATTTGAAAAAATGTTTTAAGGGTGGAAAACCACCTTATTGGGTTAATATATTGAAAGCACTTTTCCAGCTTATTGTTTGGTTTAAAACATCAGTGAAAATTTAAGCTGTGTGCATTTTTTCCTTGTATATTTTTTACTTAACTCATTTAGTGGCATCACTCTAACCATGACAAGTGAAATTGTCTGATATTAGCCAGAGTAAAGTAATAGTTTGGTTATCAGGGCACAATCACTACCTAAAAGGTTTTTTAAAGGGTTAAATGTCCAAGCTCAAACTGTCAATTTCCTAAATATTCACTTGTATTGTGATTAAGACTTAATTGTATATAGATAAGAAATAAATTTTCCCAATGTTTCATAATTGTGTATAACATATTTAATGTACATTTATGTAATGTGATTTATGAATTGTAAATTATCGCCCGCCCCTGTGGCCATCGCATGTACATGTATTCCTTCTCCAAAGATTAAAGATAGCACAATTTTGAGATAATTTAGCTACTATTAACAATCCTTCTAGCTGATTTATTTAAGTAAACAAAAAACTATTTATTAATATGTATATGTTTGAATATAGTAATGTTTTGGATAATTTTGCTAGGTGTAACCACGCTCCTAGCCGATTGATTCAGTAAATAAAACTATATTTATTAATACATATGTTTGCAAATACTAATGTTTCATGCCAAGAAAAGGGTGGAGCTAAATTATCGTCAAATCATCGAGGCAAAACAGATGAACCCCACCCCAAGGTGAATGAATGCATGCACTAATAATAACATCATGATGAACGGTTACGGCAATGCCCTTGCTAGCCATTGCAACCGCGCTAGTCAGAAGATTAGCAAATTAAAATTTCCTACTAAACAGGCAAATTCAATTATACTAGTCGAGGATCAAATAACAAAAAGGTCAGATAATTGCACAAAACACAAATATATATAGAATATATATGCCACCGCCCTTGCCAATGGCATAGGTTGCTGGAGTGAACAAGAGAAATTGTGTCCTGTGCAAAAACCCCAACCTCAAAAGCAACCATCTAAGAAAATAGCATGGTCGTCTGTGCTGATTATGCTCAAATTAAAAGGTATAAGTGTTAGATGACCAGATAATGCAACATTCCTGGGACAAAACCTCTCACACAATTTATCTCCAGAAGGAAGAATCGCATCCTGCTTAAGTCGGCAATGTAGAAATGTGTAAATATTTTAAAACTGTTAAATTTCCAACAACCTAACACACAAATTTGCGCATCAGAGGAAGCGGCACCAATTCTTAATGAATAGTAGAGCAGCAAATGCGTCACACGACACTGGATTACCAAGGTGTGAAATAAAAATAGTACCAGGCCGACTCCCATGCAAAACCAGATAATTACTCAATAACTGCACCCGGCAGATCATATATTGCCAATAAATTTCTAAATTGAAAGGTCTTTGGTTGTAATTATGTTTAAAATTTTTAAACGTTAACTTTACGCCCGCGATCTGGTTATTTGTATTATATATATGCGAGAGTTGATACATTTGAAGGGGTTGGTTATTTGATGTTGTCATGGTAAGTTCCTCCAATCCGCAGAAAAGCAAAAAATGCCTAGCTTTAAATTGACAAATCTGGTACTGAGAATCAGCAATTTGAGGCAATTTTATTATTTACTTTTCCTTTCTTTTTTTTTAATATTCATGTCCGTTTGTAGTGTCATGCTCATCTGTTTGTGACAAACACAGCATTGCTAAACTGTACTTTTGTAAAAATCCCAAATAAGCTCCCAAAATATCCTGAGATTCCCTAAAAAGTCCTGATATTCCCACTTTTTTATGTCATTTAATTCAGGCGTATGTCATTTAATTCAGGAAATTGATTAGAGGGGAATATTGAATATATTCCCCGATAAGAACAAAGGAAACCGAGCAGGGTGAAAAATACTAGTGGACGAACCCTGGATTTTTAGCAAAATTGTTTATTGGTCAATTTTACCAATAAATCGATTTATAAATTTCAAACTTCCCTTTCTCAAAAAATCCCCCAAAAATCCTGAGATTGACTTTTAAAAATAAAATTAAAAAAAAAACTCAACTGCTTCAAAAAATCTCGGGATAAAATCCCGGACTTGGCAATGCTGGACAAACATTATATAATCGTAATCATATTCGTATTGTAATTTTTGTAAAAGGTATGCCCGCCATAGATTAGCTTTAGCTATTTGCGGGCCATTCTTATTTTCGTATTATTATTTAAAAGTTAATAAATTTGATGATACCAAAACCGACGGTACCAGATGCGTCCATATATACATTAAGTTTATGGTTGTTACTCCAGTTATCATGCCAAATGCAAAGATCGTAATGCTTTTTACGTTACGATTTAGCCAAATGAAAAAATGCGGCTGTGAAATTCCTCGGACAAATTGCTCGGAAATTGGACACGTCCCAATTTTCCCATTTTACTTAAATAAACGCCTTCTTCAAATAAATGCCGTGCTTTTCTCATCGATGTGGTGTCTATTTGGGTTACTGTTAAAATTGGCTGAGTTGAGTTTTAATTAAACAATAAATTCGCAGTGGATGCTACAAAAACTAGTTTTATTACACTAATGTTGAAACCCATAAGTAATATAACATCTTTTCAACAGTGGCGGACACTAGCCCCCCCCTCCCAATAATTTTGAAAGACTGTAAAAATCTTGTACCAAATAACAAATCACACTCATATAACGTAATTGTCACATTAAATAATAACTATTTGATAAAACTTAAGCTAAAACAGTAAGCAATATACCAAACAAATTGAATATAATAATATACGTTTCTGTACTGTACATGACACAACATACACATTTTATACATTCTTTTTTATGGATACTAGGGGGTCAACATTTTGCAACAGGCACTTCTTTAAATGTCATTGTCGATTTTTTGTTGTTTTTGAAGCTTATACTATTATTTAGCAGCGAAATTTTCTGCTGCACAATAATATTTGAATGCGTATTAAACTATTATGCTCCAAAACAACGGATAATTAACATTCCAATTTTAATTATGTTAAAAAAAACAAAAGCGTGCGCAGCGAATAAATTTCTCTCACTTAGCAAACAAATTTTTACATTGTCATTGGCATGTTATTAATTAAATTAAAACCACCTTGCAATTCCATTCAGAAATATTAATAATCATGTAAATATTTTCTCTAAAATGTTGTTTTTCTATGCTTAGCATGCGATTTATAACTAAATGCACCATTAAAACAGTGTTTTGAAAACCTAGTTTTTTACAAAATGTGTTCTCAGAATGCTGCAAATGCCATTTCCGGGATACAAATTTTAAAATTTTACCATGCCTTTGGCACGAGCCCCCCAATATTTCGTAAAGTGTCTGCCACTGCTTTTCAACAAGCTTTAATTTCATTGAAGTACTGTACTGGCGAAATTGTTTCGTTTTTATACTACTGGTCTTTTGAACTGTGATCCTCTCGTATTCAAGAGCCTGCGATTATTGTGCCCGCTTCTGTTCCACTGCTTTACTTCATGTAACCCTGGTAAAATGAATAAGAATTGAAAGCGAACGCTAAATAGTGAAAACAACGTATATGTCACGAGAATTCAGAATTACAACAATTGTCGACAAACTCAGCAATTGTTCGGGGCAACTAGAAGCTCCCATTTCATTAATATGTATTGACCCAGACAAATTTCATTAATATTTGTCACATGAGCCTTATTTGAAGAATACAACTATTAAAATAGTACAGAAACCGGGACAATAATAAGAAAACTGGGACACCGGAACAACATAGTCCAAACCGGGACAGTCCCTGGTAAACCGGGACAGTTGGAATGTTTGAAATAGATACAAATATGTGAAAAGTGCGTAGCCAATCATTGATTTTTTTTTTATTTGTTTGCCAGACTTTGCAGTCTGTTCTAGAACAAGAGAGGCAGGCCGGCCAGAATCCGAAGGCCGCACATGTTGATCTCATAACGTGTGGTTGGGTCTGGATTGCTCAGCAAAGCACTAGAATCAACAAACTCTTCCCTCCAGATTTTTTCTTTGATTTTGTCTGGAACTTGTGCATCGCGAGACAAGTAGGCAGAATGAAAAGGCTGATTGGGGAGCAATTGTTCCGGTATAGTGAAAGGACGTGGCTGACCTGATATATTGGAGTGGGCTTCGCCAAGCACGTTCTGGACCAAAGCTGTTGTGTGTGCAGAAGATGAGAACTCTGCTGTTGTGTGACTGCGGCTATTACCGATGAAACCAGTGTTATTGCCAGATCATCCAGCAGTGACGATGGGCCTGCTGTTGGTGCCCGCATTGACATGACAGGTGCTGTAGAGGGTGTATGTCCGAGAACACTGACTGTACCAGCAGCGAGGTGCAGTTGCTTGACGCTGTTGGTTTGCCTGAGAAGCAGTGGAAGAAGAAAAAACCGGTTTTGGTCGGCGGATAAGGAGGCATTCTAGAAAACAAAACTTGAAAAAGGCAGTATTATACTTATCAAAAAGTTACCAATTTTGTAATGAGTGACATACTGTACATAACGTTTTGAAATTAAAAGGATAAAAATGCATAGATTACAAACAGATATATAAACTCATAAATCTACTAGAATTAAGTATTCCTAATACTAATGTTGGCAGTGTGAGCAAGGCAGATCATAACAGATCACCGCACCAATCATACATTTTCACCAACAAAAAAGTTACAGGTTGAATGTGAAAATGCACAAAATAACAGTAGTGGTAAAAGCTAAGAAACCCTGACGTAAGATAAAATACGCTGGGGAAAACAATCCTATAACATCTAATATAAAAGAGAAACCTACAGTATAATCTTAGCATCATGTAACCTATTGAAGCTTCCAAGAAGGAGAAATTCATGCGCAAAGTAAATTCTTCATAATTGCTGCCGAGCGAAGCGATGGCAGCCACCTATTCTTGACAACATTGACAGTTTTTACTCGTGCCAGATCCCTGTGCGACTTATGTATTTTAGCCAAAGCATTTGAGATTTGTTTGTCGTTCGTTCGTTCGTTCAATCATTTGGGTCGCATTTTCTGACGTCACAGAATTCGAATGACGTTGTGTACAAATTTATATACGCAGGAGTTTACGATGACAATCCGATCACTTCCGAAAGCTGCGTTCGGTGCACCGTAGCTTCATAGGAGCTATGACATTTAATTTTGACATGACCATATGGCAATGTCGCATATTTTTCCATTGCACGAGGCTTATTTTACAATATTACTATTTGATTTTGGAGGAAAACTATCAAAAGAATTATATTTTTGAAGGTATGTTGATAAAAAATAGTTATTTGAACGTTTGAATACTTTCATTTATATATGTAAATGAACGTGATAGTCTGTTTTTATAAATACATTATAAAAATTCGAATTCAATCTCCTCTACAGTAGGTGTATATTTTGTTGTGTGTTCGTGGCGATCATTTGGTCAAATCAAGTCAAAAGGAGCCGTTCATATTATGTTTTTCAAAAAAGCAGTGAATTGTGAACTCGCTGTAACTGTACCAAACTTGCTAGCTATGTGTGAACTAGCTATATTTTATACTTTATACTAGCAAGGTTGTGATCTTGCTAGCTGGGCAATCGTCGACGGTTGGCAATAATAAAGTTGTATACTGATTCTGTCAAAAGATCAAGCCAACAAGGTATTGTATATCAAATTTTACAAATATGTAGGTTGTATGTAAATTAGAAAATTGCCAATAAAAATAGTTATATATATATATTATATTACAGTAAAATGATTATTGATATTGTTATTATTTAATTATGGGAATATGATATGCAGTAATTAAGCCGTGTATAAAAGAACCAGTGAATTTTGACTTCAGGCTGAAGTGGTTCTTATATGATCTTACTTCACACTATACTTTTTTATATTCAACACATTGTATTTTGGGTGCTCAATTGCCCAAATTTCAGGGTAGTGGTTCTTAACCTACTGGTTCTTTTATGCGAGGGCAAGGCTTTACTGTAATGTCTGTATATCAAATCAATAGACCTTAAGGCTTGATGTCTGTGAGGAATGCTGGTCTTAGTAGTCATCATGGTCCAGCAAAATTTCGATAGTGGCCATTTTGAATTGTTTAATTTTCCTGGGCAATTACTACTAAAGTCCTGGGCAAACTAGGAAACGTTGTTGCGGAAACATTGTTTCTTCCCAATGTTTCGCCATGTTTCCCAGAGTGGGCAAACACTAGGAAACATTAGTGAGAAACATAGGGAAACATCAAATGTTTCTGAATTTGCTAGGAAACATTTTTGCTTCTCGGGAAGCAAATTTTTTTTCTGCAACAATGTTTCCATGGGTGGGCGAACAGGGAACGTCTGAGGAAACATCGAGAATCACAAATGTTTCCGCAACGTTTCCTAGTTTGCCCATAGCTTAAGACCAGCATTCCTCGCAGGCATCAAGCCTTGTGACATCATTATGCATAAGGTGAAATGAGCAGTATGATGTCCAAATTGTAACACACAATTGTACACGAATGAAAAATTATCTGACTTTTTTCCATAATGCTCACAATTTCTTTCTTATTATATAGTTTTACAGTTCTGACTGAGTACAATCTTAATCATTTATAAAAAGAATGGTGTCATATGAAGCTGCCGTATTAAACAATTGCAATCTTAATCATTTACACAATGAATGGTGTCATATAAAGCTGACGTATTAAACAAAAATGTCAACAAAATAGATTTTGTCTCCCCATCGGCAGATTGTTCTGTTGTTCTGCGGTAGTGGTAGTTTTGAAAGCACCATTAAAATGATAATTGGGGCAAAAACTGACTTACTGGTAGTGTTTCTATGTATGAAATTGTTATTAAATTCTGCATATCAAATGATTCATTTAAGTATTAATTATTATCATTTGTTATATATGATATTGTACAGTATTCAGTGGCAAGCTAGCCATGGCAACTGGTTATGATATGCCAATAAACCTGCATCAATTTGAATAATGCAAATCATTAAAAACTTGCATAGCATGACCTGTAGACTTTCGCAAAGTCCTTCATCTTTGTTTAGAACGAAGGAATTTTCAAGGAAGTAATTTCTTGAAGAGTAGGGAATTTGTGGAAGTCAATACAATTGGACTATTTAGCTGAGCTTCGATTTTGTGCAAAGTGTTTTCATATTCAGATTGCACTTTTTCTACCACCTGAACAGGTGTCTTAGGGGTGCTTTTCGTGTTTATGTGATGGAGGGGGGAGGGGGGGGGGAGGCAGCACTTTCCTTGCGATAGTAATTTCTAGTTACATTATAAGAGTATCAAAACTACAACATGCAGAGAGATGTGCATGAGAATGGCACTCCTATAACTTCTATACAAGGTGTATTGACCAATTTTGTTAAAATGAATCCCATCTCGAAGTAGTGGGGGTATAAATAGTCAAAACAAACCAGAATGGACAGATGTGTATTCACAAATCAAATCTTAAAGGCTATTCACAAGTGCAAGACATTGATTACAAAGAGACATTTGCACCCATATTCAGTGTGCACTTTATTGCAATGCACAGTTTTTCCAGACTAACATAAGCAAATTCGAAAATTTTATGACCAATATAAGCAACGCTTCCAATTTTTTCACCGCAAACATAACAAAAGCTTTAAAATTGTTCAAATTACGAACCATTTCATAACTTTCGGCAAATTCGACCATCTTTTACCCCAAACTTTGACCAAATTTTTCCCAGTTTTACCTTTACCTATCAGTTCCATTTTTACCAACTTTGGGCAAATATCACTTCTATTTGACCAACTTTGACCAATGTTTGAATTATTGGGGGTGTTATACCCCCCCCCCCCTATAGCGACATCCCTGAGTTCACCAGATGGATGTTAAAACAGCTTATATGAAAGCACCTATCGACCAAGAGGTCTATATTGAGCAAACCGAAGGTTTCGAGAAGTTAGGTAACAATTGCGAAAAGTTAGTGTGCAAACTAAGACTGTCATTATACAGACATAAACAGAGCGACAAAAATTGGAACAATTTATTGCATAACAATTGCATAACAATTTATGAAAGAAAATTTTACTTGATCACTTGCAAACCTGTGTCTGTATGTTCGCACAACTGACGATGAGCGATGTATTATTGTTATCATTTGGGTCAAGGACATTATCAATGCTGCTAGTGATTCCAATTTAGTTTAGATTCATTGAGCAATAGATTTAAAATGACTGACCTAGGAAAATTAAAATGGTTTTAGGTACCGAATTTAAACACAGGGGAAACTGTATAAGGATCAATCAAACCTGGTACAATCAGAAAATTCTTTCAAGATTCGAAATGTCTGATTGTAAACCTAAGCCAACTCCATGCATTTTAGGGACTGCGAAAGTTTCAAATGAAAAATCACCTGAATTGACAGATACAGGATTGTATAGGGCAATTGTAATACGATTGATTTATGTAATTACTGGAACAAGACATTGTGTCGCAATTTGCTTGCAAGAGAACATCCTGTTTGACTGTAAATTGACCAATCTGTGATTTGCTGAAGAGTTAATGTTCAAAGGAATAGTTGGGATTTTGTCAAATGATAACATTACCAGCTGGATAGTGAGAGAATCTCTTTATGTGGTATCCAGACTGATAGTAGAAATACCTGGTTAAACAGGAAAATGTTCAAAACAGTGTATCCCTACTTAGCAGTGAATTGTTAATTTTGCCATTTTTAAGGGTGAAGAGTTTAGAACAGATTTTAAAGACCTCTCCTCACTAAAGGCATTCTCCCTGTTGGTTCCAACTCTGGCACTGTGACAGCAACTGCTTCACCACAATTGTTGGTAAAGTTGGAAAAAGCTTGATGCTTGCCAGCTGCAAAATTGTGTCTGTCAACCCAAACAGGAGGGATATTTATTTGGAGAAAAATGTTCAACTTAGCAATCACCATGGCAGTGAAAGCTACAGAACCATCCTTGAACCAATTGCTCAGCAGTTAGTCATTCAAAAAGAAAAATACCCAATGACAATTATATATTTGAATTGAAGTATTGTGGCTATGCATATACTCTCTATTTGAAAGAATCCTGAACGAGAACCAGTATGTAGGAGATTCAAAGGAACCAACAGGAAGACGTTTTGCCCAGTTTCACAACCACAAACTGACCATATGAAAAAGGAACTTATAACAGAGATAAAGAAAGCAGACTCAAGGGAAACAGTTGCCTTTGCAATATCTGCACTCGGAATGGGGGTTGATTCACCATATGTTACAAGCATCATTCATATTTCGCCTCCCAGTTCACTTGAAGCCTATATGCAGGAGATAGGGTGTGCTGGCCGAACTGTGGGCATACAGGCTGGAGCAACACAGTTCAGTATAGAATTATATCATAGTTATAATTATACTTGCCTGGTGACATATTTTCTAAAAATAGTCTAGCATAATAGAAATTACACTTCACGTTTATTTACATTTGTTAGTAGTTTTGCAGTCCAACGTTATTTAAGTTTGTTTAAAATTATGCCTCTAAAAAAGAAACGCTTCAAGGTAGAATGTCTTGTTTGTCATGCTATATTTGATTCGGACTATCGAAAGAAACACAACGAATTGTGCCAAAGGTTGTATTTAGCTCAAATGGGTCCGCAACAACCCAAACTTTTCAATACTTTTATGACAGAGAATTTAAAGAAGTTCTTGATATTCTAATCGCACAGTACAAGGACAATATAAATGCAAGTTTGGAGAAGCTGAAAGCACTTTCCATAGTCCTCCAACCAGAAAAAGATGTGAAAGATCTTCTCAACTTATTCCCGCTTCAAGCACCAGACCAAGCTGCGTTTACTGCTGAATTTGAAGTTTTTGTTAACTTTTTCCTGTTGACCAGTCAAGTTTACAGACTTGCCCTGACAGCTCCTGTGACAGTGAATGAAAGAACATTCAGCAAGCTAAAGACTGTGAAAACCATTTTGCGCAATTCCATGTCGGATCATCGCTTACAAAATTTAATTTTGCTAAACAGTGAAAAAGATATTACTGACAGTGTGGACCTAGACATACTAGTTGAGAAATGGTTTATGAAAACCAACTGAAGAATAAATTTGTGACATTTGTCATGCCTGCATGAATGACGTTTTCATTATGTGGAAACGTTAGTGAACATAAACAATTGCCGCCGCACAATATAGCCATTATGGCATTGTTGTGAAACTAATTACATTACTTCATTATTAATTTTATGTAATTATGAATTCAGGGGGCTGCGGAACAGAGGGGCAATGAGGGTATGTGCCCCCCCTTTTTTTTAAAGAAAAAAGGGCCCTTTTTTCTGGGCTTTATATAGCGCTCCATTTAAAAAGTATGTATTGAATGAACACCCTCTTTTGCTGGAAAGAAAGTGCCCTTTTTGCAGTAGTAAAGACTCTGTAAAGGCCATTTTCGGCATTATAGAGACTCCATATTTTAAAAGATTTTCCTTGGGCTTGTTAACGACATAAAATCGTTTGATTTTGGTCATATACAAAAGTGCCCCTTTCGTCAATGCCTAATAAAAACAGCTTTAATTAATATCTATATAATTTATTGCGTCTTCCGGATAGCAAACACCTTTGTGGCTTCATATGCCATGAAAGATTCGGAAATTGTTTTGGTCATTCGGAAATTTTTGCCCTACATCCCCCCCCCCCAACTATACATGCTAGCTACGGCCCTGAAGGGAACTTCCTACCAAAAATAGGCTTCATCTGGAAGAGTTGATTAACACAATAGTACACAGCACTCAAGAAACTTTGCAATGCTTTTCCATGATTAATGTTCATGTTGTTGACATAAACAACATGGTTGAAAATATAATGGATCGTGTTGAATATATTTCAAGTGAATCAGATATGTTGAACAAATATGGTATATGCGATGAAACTTGCTCTTCTCCGATATTTTCTGTTGTGTGCAAGGTTACAATTTTGAAATGAAGTTTTGATCATACAGGTACTAAACTTTAACCCATTAAGTTCAAGTGCTTTCAACCTGCTTCTCAGGTTGATGTGAATACAAACTAGCCTGGCAAGCCAGCTGGCTAGAAATCATAGACAAAATACATGTGAAGCAAATCACAAATCGCAAATCACTTCTTGGCAAAGCAGCACGAGTCCAGTGAATGAGTGAGATCTGTGAAAAACTCACAATGCAAGTGCATGTTATATCCAAATTGCATGAGAAATCATGCTATTACGATTTTGATTAGTTCATAGTGACTACAGATTTTTGCACTGTGATTACAAAAAAGTTCACTGTGATTACACATTTTCCACTTCTGTTTGAGATTAAACTGCACTGAAATCAACCAATCACATTCGAGTACCATTTAAATGTATATCATTATTACTGTATATAATTCCTCAAAATGTTCAACTTTTATATAGTATGGTGGTGTTAGAAGACAACAAATGTCAATTTGAAAGTTCTAGCTGCCATATGTTTTCTTAGCCATCGATGGAATTCAATAACTTTCAGATATTGCAGAGGCCAACTCCTGTCAGGAAAGCTATAGTGACATATTGAAGGCATATAAGTGAAAGGATCCAAATTTAGTAGGTCTGCAATCTTTTCTTTTCTTCCTCTAAGGCCAAATAAAAATAATAGTTGGTTTCAGGTTTCCGACCAACCTGTCCAAAATATGACTGACTGACCGACCATAAACATTTTATTGACATTTCCCAGTAGAGGTCATCTTTTCATGAAAATAGCAGAATATATAGTTTGTACTTACTAGTCATATTAATTATAGTTTTACACAAAGAACAGTTGAATAAAATATTAAAAACATACATTATTCTGACATGGCAGCTACGGCTGAAAAAAGACAAAAACACCTTGATGTGTTTCGCAAAACACATGTAGCTTGCAGGTGATCCCATGTGGAATGCTCTTTGTGGCATGCTTGAACTTGATGAAGAAAGTCCAGCATTGCCGATTGAGATAAAATATTTTTTCCGACCTACCTACCCATATAAAACATGGCTGTGAAACCTGAAACCAACTATTATTTTTATTTGGCCTAAGAAATCACGAGTGGTGTGTGCTGTACAGACGTTTGAGTAGCAATCGAATGATTCTGTAATTTCACTGATTCTCATTGTTGCTCTGCATATTTTGCCGATTGAGTTGAAAGTTCTGTTAGCCCCATGCGTTGCACAATGCTCTTACTGCATTTGTTGTATATTTCCTGGGCCAAATCATCCTCGATATTCTTTCCTACACCTCGATAGCTCACAAAAATTCTTCTGACAAAAATTCTTCTGAATTCAATTGAATTCTTCTGACAATCTAGGGGTTAAGAGGTATTCGATCTGTGCAATGCTTATAAACATCTCAATAGCATACTTGCTGTAATTTCCCAATGACTTGAATACAGCAAACAGCAGGTTTTGATTGACCAGATTCCTGTTGGCCATCAACTTCTGCAGCAGTACCTTTCATTTGCAATATCAGGATAGCCAAGAATATGAAACACAACCCATAGTTCATGACATAGTCATCATCATCATGTGACTCATCACACTTTTGCAGCACGATTCTGTCAATGAACTGCCCGAAAACATTGTCATAGTACTTTTTCTTATTTTCCTTGCTACCACAAGTAATGTTATCTGAGAATGCATTAACAGTTACTTTGTCATCAAGCTTTGTCGTTCCTTTGTCACTCTTGAGTGCAGCCACAATGTAAGCTTGTCCCATGCTAAGAAACAAGTCCTCACTTCCATTGTAAGAATCAAGAACTTTGGATGGTGTGGCATTTTTACAGTTGTACTTTTCTCTGAAAAATTTTAAGGTTCCAACCTGATTCACACATGTTCGTTTGCACAAGAATGAGCATGAGTACTGGAGAAGGGATGCTTTTGTATGCCACTTCACTGGCTTAAAAGGAGAGCGATGTTCAAACCTATCAAACAGTGTATGTGTTCCTGAAAGTAGATCCTTTGCCCCAGTAAAACGCACCCTTGTTAACTGATCTCCAGCAAATACAATTTTCAGCTCTCATTGGATCATTTCATGTTGGCTGTTGATGGGCATGGGTCTGACCAGGGGCTGCGGGTCCAGCAGGTACTGGTGGATTATCTACTTGAGGAATTTCTTGAAGCAAACCAGTCTTAAAATAAATTTCAGCAATCCATTTCTTGTATGTACGAAGTATGGAAACGCAATCTTCATATTTTGCCTCATTGGCATTAATAATAGGCAGACTAACAATGCTTGATTGCTGTTCCATTTCCTTACTGTGAACATGCAATATACGCTCTGGAACAATGCCTTTGAAAAACGTGAACTGAGGAAGAAATTGAAGAACAATCCATCCTACAATAACCTTCGCATTATCTGCATACTGCCTCCACTCATTCATGCTTAAAGAAAATGTTGAGCACGGAAGATATTTAATGTTCCCCTTAGGCTTCCCATTTTCTATGACATTGGTGGCAAACAAGTGTACATCTTCGTTTTGAATGTTCATTTGCATACTGCCCTTCAAAATCCTCATGTCCCAGTTATCTCTGGTGTCACGAAATACCTTTCCTTTCTTGATCTTTTCAACAATTTGGTCGGAAAATGGCCCCCAAGTAGTTTGATAATTGTATCCTTTCTATAGGTGGACAGACACACCCCAATCTTGTTCAGTCGCTCTTGTATCTACAAATAGAATGACAGTTAATTCACTATTTTCAATGTTTTTGGAATGAGGATCAGTTTATCTAATTTAGATAAATGTGGTAACTAAATGACTGTACTGTTTTTTGCACTCTTTTCTAATAGCCTTGTTTTAAAGTGGTTATTTTTCTCTTGTGTCATGCATGCACATGTGGTAGGGTTAAAGATAGACTTGTTTTCATGCTCATGTAAGATCAAAAGTGGAACTAGCTCTAAAACACAACAGAAGAAATGAAACTGGCCTTTAGTGGATGCCTGGATGTATACCAGTATCTATTTGGAGAAAGAGGCTTTGAGCCAAACAGATGATGAAACAGATAACTTCCCTGTCCAGTTTTTTCCAACTGGGTAGGCTACTAGGCTGAATGAACATGGGGAAGTTTAGTTTTTATTTTCCAATAAAAATATAGAATATTTGGTAACAAATATTTTACCAAAAGCCACAATTAAATACAAAAATAAGTGTATTAAATAGTATAAGTGTTATTTCAGTACAAGTAGCCTAACATGCCAACAGTTTTGCGAAAGGCAAATTAAAAAATTAATTTCCATCTTCTCATCACTCACAACATGTAAACACTTCACAGTAGGTGTAGAAATGGTGACATGCTACGCAACTTTCTAATTTAAGCATAGCATGGTGCTGAATGGCGTCATCACTGGTTTAGTTCTTTATCTTGTTTTACTGTTCTTTTTTATTTTCCATTGCTTTTACTATTCTTTCCATTTGCTTTCTTACTTGCATTGCTTCCATTGATTATATTGCTTCCATTTTCTGGTTCAACTGCAACCACCACACTACTCGCACAAATCTTTTTCCTCTAGTCTAGGACCTGTATTGGAGTTTGTATGTGTTTCATTTACCACAGGTAATCTCAACTATTTTATGGGAAAATAACTGACTCTAACTTCCAAAAAGCAGTGCTGATATAGCTCTAACCTCCAAAAAGTAAAAGTGACAGCCATTCTGAAGTGCTTATAGTGTTTAGAAAGGTTGCTTTTAGGGGTGATTATTGGAAGGAAAAATTTATCTAAGCATAATATTTTACAAGAAAATGACCATGTACCACCCCAGGTGAACTGCTAATTATGCATAAACTATCTTATATACCTGCCAGAAATTAAATTTTCTTATTTTCTGAAAAAGGTATCATGGGATAAAAAACTACACTTAATTTAATATAATTATTGTAGATTTCATAAGGATTGTCATCGTTTTCTATAAATAATAGATTTGTGATAAGTTGAATCTCAAGTTAGAGTTTAATATCGGAAAAAAAGTAGTTAATTTCAATTCACATTTAAAAATGTTTTACGTAGAGTTTCGTTTTGAATTTTACATTAAATTAAAGCCCATAGAAATCAAAATAATACACATACTTTATATATTTTAGAAATTAATAGTTCGGTATTTAAAAGTGTTCAAGTTTCCTCTATTTTTTGCAGGTTTGTACAAAAAACTTCAAAAAAATTTGTGTTGCCATGACTTGCGCTATCGTCAAATTTAATAGTGCATTGTATGAAACAAATTAAATTCGTCCACAACGTTTTATCTGTCATGGTCAGATGAATACAACATGTAGCATGTATTTGTTTCATACGACGTCATGTCTAATTAAATGCATAAATTATGTTAACTTATATTTATACCAAAGGAGGATATTAAAGGTGCGGTACAGTCCCACCTGTGCATGTGCCGCTAGGAGCCCCCCTATTGTGAATGTAAACAAAGAATAACTAATTATTATGCAGGCGCCCCAAGGCGCCCACTCTTCGCATGCAACAGCTTGCAAATGGCAGAACGCTTCAGGCAGTGCTTCGCCAGAATCTGGTTGTGTTCCTTTGGTAGCGAATTGGTTGTAGCTAAGCAAAATAAATATAAAACAGAGAGAGATCAAACATGAGTAAGTCTTTTTGAACATTTTGAAAGATGGAGAGACTTGCGAAAGCAGATAAATCTAAAGGCAGACAAAGAGTTAGCAAGTGTGTTGCTTGACAGCTATTTTGAAAATAAAGACAAAACCCAAAAAAGGTAAGACTAAAATTGATATTGACTGCAGTCACTGCAGAATTTACAATTGTAAAATATATAATACTAAGTTGGTATAAATCTTTTCAGTATATATATATATTAAAAAGAGGATCGATCTTACAACGAGAAACTAGTTTTATATTAATCTGACACTGCAAGACAGCAACGAAAAATTCATTGGCTCGAGCAGGAGCGAATGTTTCGTTGCTCAATTGCAGTGTCAGATTAATATAAAACTAGTTTTTCGTATCTCTGAGGATGGTTCTGAAATAGAATTTACAACGAGAATTAACTGTTAAAACTTACTTCTTGTGTGCCATCATCACTTGAATTGTCAGAACTTGACTCTCCTATCAAATGTCATTTATTCATACAAGTTTCATATTTCAGCATGAGAATGGCAGGCTTCAGAAAAATAGTTCCCCATGCTTTTGCATGGACATGCATTTCTTCCACGCTCTTTCAGACATGCTCTGCGCCAAGAAGAACCTGAGACTTTGTTAGTGTTTGGTGACCCACCCCACCCAAGTACACCCTTGTGTATTTGTAAGCTTTTTTATGCTTGGCTGGGCAGGGGGGAGATAACCCCTTGTAATATTCACTGAAAATCTACTTGTCGGCCTGGGGCTATTGACATTAGAAAAGAAACTGCAAATGCTTTGGGGTGTCCTGAGGTATGGGCAATACTGGAATTGTGATGCAGGACAGCAGGTGTAGATCAATTGCTTCCTTTATTTATTGATAGGTTGGTTCTTGTGAAGCAGTACTGGTTTGGGATTGCATTGTGAAGGATGACTTACAACCTGTTTCAACAGTTAAAGCTGTCCTACCAGTGGAAGATGACGACTCTTACCCGACATTGCCATGGCTGGACATAACCCAAAGTAATTGCAATTGCAACAAATACCCAACACATGGTCTCATTGTGCAGAATAACTCAAATGAATCTCAGTATGATGATGGTGACCATTCTTGATGATAGTGAAATAATTGATGAACATGCTGTCAATGATGGTTTAGTAACTGATGATGGACAAGTGAACATATAACACTTAGATCATGCTGCAGAACATGAAGAACAATTATACAGAAAAATTCAAGCTGAAAGGAACTTGTTTTTCACAATCACTTTCAAAGTGAATTATGACATTATAAATTCTGTCAACTGAGTGAACTAGAACCTCCAGCACTAACACTACATTTTGAGCCTGTAAATAAACAGGATGAAAATGCGATTGTCATCATTGCAGAAATTGATGGTACTACTGATCCTATAGGATATATACCTGGTTCAAGAGTGGAAAGATAACAAAGGCATATTATTCACATGAAATAACTAATATACAGATGTCAGAAATTAAGAGACAGTACAATTTTTATGTTGGTAGTTTTGTCTTTGTCCCAGTTGTGTCCATAACAAAAACAGGAAGATGGCCACCAAACTCTAATAAATATTGTTATAATTGTACATTTTAGTTTTACAGAACATTTTCACTCTTATACAGTTTTGTGACAAGTACCTTTCATGATCATAATTTAAACATTATTTATTGATTATGCCTTGAATACTCTTTACAATTTGTCGGAAAAAGGTGATTATGCTCACTCCTATCATTTCGTACATCTTCGGTGATTGGATCTACCTCAGGAATGTAAATGTAGAGAGAGAAATCAACACCATTTCCCTTCAGGTGTTTGATCTGGGAGGGTACAAAAGCTGGACCCCCTCATCTGGACCCCCTTCTGGACCTCTCAGAATATAAAATAAATTCAAAATAGGGATTAAAATAAATACTTTGCAGAAATAATGATTTTCATAAATAATAGATTTTAATTTATGGAAGTGGGCCTAGTTGCGAAGTAGTCTTGTGTAATAGGTTAGACAGGTCACTACTTTATATTAGATCAAAAGAATAGTTTCGGCCATGTTAGGGTCAGGCATATTTCGAGTTACGGATAGTGCGCCATATTTAGCGTTTTTATATTGTTATTATCGTTGATGCACTATCTCCTTGCAAGATGAAGTAAC
Source organism: Paramuricea clavata (assembly GCA_902702795.2). Classification (NCBI taxonomy): domain Eukaryota; kingdom Metazoa; phylum Cnidaria; class Anthozoa; order Malacalcyonacea; family Plexauridae; genus Paramuricea; species Paramuricea clavata. The sequence goes on from CACRXK020009280.1 coordinate 18,787, forward strand.
AACAAACTATAACTTGGCGGGAAAAAAATAATAGCATGTTGTGCTTCCTTATTCTGTGACCTTGTTTAAAGGGTATGGGCAATTATATTCATTTTATTGCTTCATCTGAAAGTGCATGAAAAATTAAGCCGGTTGGCCGTTTAATGCTCTATTCTATCTCATCTAGTTCCGAAGTTATATGCAAAAATGTGCAAAATATAAATTGCTGATTCAGCACAAAGTGTGACGTCATTAGCTGGTAAGAATGTTTATTGAATACTACACTGAAGCATAATGGCTCAGTTATTATGGGATCAAATCAAATGACATTCTGCATGCAGATAGTACATGATGAGACCCATGGAAAAACACTTCCAATTTTGTTGCCAAGGTAACAATGTCGTTCCCAGGTCCCTTGCGCCAATTTTATAAAACAGCTTTATTTATGGTACTGATAAAAATAAAATAATATCAGAAGTATGTGTACCATATCTATGCATGCCAAAAGTTTACTTGTTTAATAATAATTCGAAAATGACATACACATAGATAAATGCAACTAGTTATTCAAAATCGGTGTAAGGGGCCTGGGGACGACTGTGTTGCCTTGACAACGAAATTAGAAG
>CACRXK020009281.1:0-19391 GCA_902702795.2 Paramuricea clavata
CTGAGCATTCGACCGAAACGCCTCCCTAGACCTCTATCCGGTATCGTTATCTGTATCGTGTATCACCCACCTGGTCTGACAATATCGGAACACAGTGATCTTAATGAACATTTAATTAACACTATTGACCTACTTCGAAATAACCACCCTGATCTTGGTCTAGTAATTATGGGTGATTTTAATGATCTTGAAACTCGCAGTTTGACCACCAGTCAAAATCTTAAACAAGTTGTTGACCAACCCACTAGAGAATCAGCAATACTCGATCTTATTCTTACAAACCTGTATAATTTATATGACCGCCCTAATGTCCTTGCTCCATTAGGATCCAGTGACCATAATATTGTACACTGGCTACCTTCAGTAGATAGCATTCCCAGCCACAACATCCAAGCAAAACCTGTTAAATCCTTAGTACGGCGCTATCCCAGATCAGGAATAGATGCTTTCGGAAGATGGGTTACCGCACATAATTGATTTTGTGACCTTGAACCCAACCCTACTGTTGATAGCTTGGCAATCTCGTTTACAAACCAGTTAACAGAAAGTATTGACCGAATCTTCCCACAACAGACGTCAACACGTCATCACACCGATAAACCATGGATAACACCTGCAATAAAACAGCTTATCAAATATCGACAAAAGGCGTTTCATGGTCATAATACAATCTTGTGGAAATCGTTGAAATATAAGGTCCAACATGAAATCAATGCGAGGAAAATATCGTACTACAAAACAAAGGTACAACATGTAAAGAAGGATGACTGCCGTATGTGGTGGAAAATCGTAAATAAAATGGCAGGAAAATCTGGAAAGAACTCCTTCTCGCTTGAATATGATGGAAGAACTCTGGATCAATCAGAATTAGTTAGAGCTTTGAATATGTTCTATGCATCGGTGAATAGTGACATTCCACCACTTAATTTAGCGACACTCCCGGCATTTCTTCCGGCCAAAGAACCTGCTCCAACAGTTCAACCATATGAAGTATCTAAAAAGCTCTTAGAAATTAAACCTTTTAAAGCTCACGGCCCGGATAACGTCCCCTGTCGTATCCTGAAAGAGTTTGCCAATGAATTAGCCGAACCTGTTGCAACTATTTTCAACGAATCACTTTCATCTGGAATCGTGCCTGCAATATGGAAAGACTCAGACATCATACCAGTTCCAAAATCACAACCTCCTACCTGTGAAGGTGACACCAGACCCATCTCACTGACACCCTGCCTGGCTAAGGTTCTTGAAGATTTCGTGGTCGGGTGGATGATAACCGATATTAAAGACAAGATCGACCCCAAGCAGTTTGGATGCTTGAAAGGAACATCCACAACCTATTGTCTTTTATACATGATCCACACTTGGTTGTGCAACTTAGAGAGTCCTGAAAAACATCTTAGACTTTGTTTCCTTGACTTCGAAAAGGCGTTTGACCGTATAGGACATAATTTACTAATATTAAAGCTGTTGGACCTAGGTGTTAGATCGTCCCTGTTGCCTTGGATTATCAACTTCCTAACTAACCGCCGTCATCGGGTCAAACTTGGAGGAAAAACGTCAGACTGGTTGCCAATGAATGCGGGTGTCCCCCAGGGAACTAAACTCGGTCCAATTCTGTTTTTGGCGATGATAAATGATCTCGATGTGAAACCACACGCAACGGATATTTGGAAATTTGTGGATGACATATCAACATCTGAAAATATCACAAAGGGCAGCAATTCAAAGTTTCAGTTCTGTATTGATACTATAAATTCTTGGGCTTCGTGCAACCTTATGAAACTTAACCCCAAAAAGTGCAAAGAACTACGCGTTTGCTTTCTGCGGGAATCACCTGATCTATCACCATTGTTGATCGACGGTCATGCGCTTGAGTTGTGCGGTCTCATAAAGTCCTAGGTCTGGTTATCCAAAACGATCTTAAATGGAATGCACACATAGAATCAGTTGTATCCAAGGCTTCTAAACGTTTATATATCATCCGAATATTACGACGAGGTGATGTCCCTGCGGAAGACTTATTGAGTATATACTTTGCCTTAATACGATCGGTTCTGGAGTACTGTTGTGTGGTATGGCACCATGCCCTACCTTTGTACCTTGCCGATGATTTAGAGCGAGTGCAAAAACGAGCGCTGAGGATCATTTTACCGGGTTACTCTTATAGGGAAGCATTAGCACAACTTGGGTGTTCCAGATTGGATGAAAGGCGAGAACGACATTGCCTCAATACTATGAAACGCATAGAAATTGGAGGACCACTGTCAAAATATGTTCCATTGTCTAGGGCTAGTTCAAATGATTATGAACTTAGAAACTCTAACACATTAACAACAATAAAATGCCGAACAGAAAGATATCGCCGTAGCTTTCTTCCCAGTACAGTAGCTCTATATAATAGTTACAGTAAAGAAACTTAAGCGTGACACTTAATTACGATGATTTTAATGCAATTCAATAAGATTTTTAGACTTGATGCATGCAACTAAATTTTTTATATATGTAAATATATAGCGTACCAATTTTGTAAACGCACCATAATTCAATCTATTGCGAAGGTGTGTATCTTAAACCATTAATAATAATAAAAAAAAATAATTTGGTTTTGTTTCAGATACTATTACATGTTGCTTCATTTTACCATAAATTGCGTTAAAAAAAGTGATTGCTCATTTGGCTGATGTTACAGTTTTCTGATGTGTTTTGTTTGGATTATATTAGAACAATTTCAATATGAAAGTGCAGGTGTCTTTAGACATGAGCCATAATGTATATATCAAAATACTGATAAAATCCGTTTCCAACTTGATTGTATTTGCATTGTTGCAGAAAAAGTTGTGCAATGATGGGCATAAACGTCACATACTCGTATGCAATTTCATGTGCCTGCATGTACTTTGATGCCTCGAGGGATGCTTCGAATGTGTAATAAAGGGCTGTTCGCAGGAGTTGGGCTGTCCGGCCTTAATTTGCATTGTTTTTGATATTTTAAGATTGTATTCATATAGCTGGACCATCCTACCATTGCCACAATGTCTGATGTTCAAACAGGCTTTAAAATCAGGTTACAATGCATGCTTGAAAATATGCAACAATTTCACTGCTAATAATATTCCAGAAAATCCTGCCTCTTTGGCAGATCTGGACTGATTTGTCAGAGGGGGGTTGGAGGTTTTCTACTTGTGATCAGGCAAGCGGAGCTAGCCAAGAGTGCTGGGTCAAAGTCAAACTCATGTGAACAGCTTCTAAGTCCTAATTATATTGATAAATTATGTACACTTTGGGATGGTAATGCAATTTGTAAAATATTTCACATTTTATTTAATAAAATTTAAATATATACATTGTTTTTGTTGTTTATATTAACACCTTGGACATTGTATAGTTACACCTTTGGACCCTGTAAATAAACACCTTTGGAGGGTGTACCCATTCTAAGCCAAAGACGTTTAAGGACAATTATCAAGGTATTTGCATGATAAAATATATTTAAAACTGCTTTTCATATACATGTAATGCATGGTTCAATTCTTGGTTTTACCAAGTAAATCCAGGGATTTTCATTAATGTCCCCCTCCCGTAGAATTCACTTGAAGTGACTGGGGCAAGGTAGCTATAAGTATAAGTAGGTATATAAAAGTCAATTAATTAAAATTTACAAATAGCTTTTTGAATATAGACCATTGCAAATTTTTTAAAAATTTGTTTAACCCTTTATAGTGGCATTGTGCCCTACTTTAGTATATTACTCCGTCTGGTGCCAGAAAATTTTACTCAAGGGCAGAATGTAGACTTGCCACAAGTCGACCTCGAATGAAACGTCGGCTCACACTTGCTGCTTGCGTTTCGTTCGAGGTCGACTTGTTGCAAATCTAGGCAGAATGCTGCCACTCAATGAGTTAATATATTCTCAGAACAGTTACCATCAAATTAAATCTATTTTGCTGGCAAAATTGCCTTGGAGGGGGTCCTTGATTTGTCGAGGTTGGTTTTTTTGGGGGGGGGGGTTAGTGTTATAAAAAACACAATAGGAACTGGTTTCAGAATAGGGAGAATTGTTGTAACATAGGTAATATAATTCTAAGACAAATCATCCAAAGGAAGCAATAATTCTAGCTCTTATAGTGTATGTTGCAACAGGGGTGGATTTACTGCGGGGGGTGCACCCCCTAGCCCTGGCCAGGGGGGTGCTATTTTACATGATAAAGCAAAATATTATTACAGGCAAAATGAGATACAGTAATTTGAGTGATAACATGATGACAAGCGAGCTGTGAACAACAATTACAATTCAAATACAGTAGTAAAGCAACACTTTGCAGTAGTGAAGCAAATTGATGGGTGGGTGGCACACATGACTGACATAACTCGGTACCAGAGCTGGCAGAGCACCCCCCCCCCCCTTACCAGAACATGATGGATCCATCCCTGTGTTGCAAAATGTATTTTCTTCATAGTCAGGCATTCACATGAATGAAGATTAGAATTGCATCATGTTACTGTATATAGTCTTAAATATTTAGGAGGGGTCGCCATTATTAAATTAAGAGATTAAAAAGGGGTCCCATGACATTCTGGCATAAGAATCTCCCACTCCACCCCACCCTAGGGTATAATGAATGGTCACTTAAAGTACATGCCATCTTCTAACTGGTTGGGCACCTTGCCCCTTTTGTTATGGAAAATCTATTCCCTACCTTTATCCCCTGGGACAAAAAATTCAAATCAACTCTCCACCCTGATAATGTGCAGATGGTAACAGCAAGAATTAAAGCAAGCAAGCTTTACTAGAATACATACTATTATTCGGAAGCATCAATTTGCAGATGCTAATTTGCCAGTCATGATTTTAAAAGTAATATTTCTTATCTCGTATAGAATTCTTAAGGTCTTGTTTACATTTTACTGGAAGCAAACTAAGATGTATATCCAATATTTGGGTCATATCACTCATATGTCAGTTTTGCAGCTTGCCAGCTTCAACAACATTTGGCTGCATGGAAAACGTATACAAGGAAAGAGCATATAACACTTCATCTGTGCTTAAAATATCAATGAATAAATATTCCAACCATTGCCACTTTATAATATAAGTGACATTCAACAATAGATGAAATATAAACATATACAGTATATGCAAATTAAAACATTTCTTTGAATCACTGTATAAAATATTCCTCATAAACTCGCTCCAATCGTAGCAAAGCAGAGTCTTTAAAAGGGTAAAACCAAGTTTAACATCCCCAGTTCAAAACACTTTCCGTGTCCTCTTAGGCAAGCCTGTCCAGCTGGAGAACATCTGTCGTAATCATTTTGGCTCAATTGGCTGTTAATTTTGTTTAGCGAACGAACGATATTTACCAAACCCAGTTGGAAGAACAGCAACTACATCGTTCCCATGTAATAAAAGCTGGAGAATTTCATTTCGAGTACGTCGGTAGGAAAAAGAAGGAAACATTTCAAAGACTAAACGCATTTTTAAGCCGCTCTAAGCACTTAAATTTTGTGGACACTCTTATGTTGGCGGCCATCTTGGATTTTCTAATTCATTATTATTACTAGAAATACATGCATGCAATAACCCCTCGCCTGTTTTCAAAAGATGTATACTCAGTGCCGTTGCGAGCACTTCGTCTGAGGGTGTGTGTGAGGTTAGATAGAGGGGGGGGGGCTACCAAAATTTTTCCAGATGTACAAAAAAAATTCAGGACATATAATAATTTTTCCGAAAATACAGTTGTTTTCCAAATTCACTTTCTCATGTCCTGAGAATTACCTGAATTCCCCTGAAAATCTTCTGCAAATCTACTTAAATTTACCTAAAAGTGCACTGGAAATCTACCTGAAATTCCTCATGAGCAATTATCAGGGGTGTTGCCCCCCCCCCCCAGTGAGTTCCAAGCAAACACTCTCTGATTTATTGTTCGTGTATTTCACCTCCCAAAATATTGTGCATCATACTATAGAGCATTTTGCTGTTGTCATGCTCTAGCATGGTTCAAATTTATGAATTTTTATTATACAAAGTATAGTGTTTTACAGAGATTTCGAGCACTGATAAAAATGATAATCTCACATGTGAAATTATTCATGATAATCTCACATGTAAAAATTATCGCCTTTTCAATTATCGCTTTTCTGTAAAAATTATTGCATTTCATTTAAGACTGTCCTTTATATAATAAATTGAAAAATACATGGGTGGTTGCAAATACCAGATTTATTTTTCGTGTTGAACATGACGTCTCACTCGTTCGCTGCGCTCACTTGTTCGCTGCACACTCATGTTCAACACTCGAAATAAATCTGGTATTTCGTGCACCCATGCATTATTCTCTATTTAAACTACAACTTGACTGGTTTAAATTATTATCAAGTTATCAGTGATTGTAAAAGTTGCAGATAGAAGTGTTTTGTTTTATATTATTGTCAAGTTATCAGTGATCGCAAAACCTCCAAATCCTTAATTTCAAATGTTAGAATGTTAGGGTTTGTAATCCAAGTGAGAATATATACATTTTAATACCTAACCAGGAACGACTGCGAAAAATGCAGCACAAGGTCCTCTGGTAGGAATTGAACCTACGGCCCTGCGATTCCGGTGCAGCGCTCTAACCAACTGAGCTACAGAGGCAAGCTGTTGAGCTTTAACCGTAAGTTCATGTATATTTAGGTAATTGGGTGTGCGGGTTGTGACAAGGTGGACTTCAATAATTTGGATTCTTGCACTTCACTTGGTGGAATTAAAATTAGAATGTTAGGGTTTGTAATCCAAGTGAGAATATATACATTTGTATATTCTCACTTGGATTACAAACTATTCTCATTTGGATTACAAAATATATACACAAAATATATACATGTACTATATTATACATTTGTATATTCTCACTTGGATTACAAAATATTCTCACTTGCATTACAAAATATATACATGTATATATTCTCACTTGGATGACAAACCCTACTAACATTTTAATATTAATTCCACAAGTGAAGTGCAAGAATCCAAATTATTAATTTCAAATGCCCTGCCGGGGCTAAGGTTTGAGTGGAAATGCCCAACCCTCGGGATGTGCTTTACAGGAAAATGGCTGGGCGAGGGGGATGCATGGGCACACTTGGATTTGGCTGATGCATTAAAAGTCCTGTGCTTTAATATTCCAGACTGCTTGTCAAATATTTACTTGCTAGAAGTAGAAATTTACTCTGACCACTGGATGAAGAAGACATTAAATAAGTACTGGTCAATAAACAGAAATGTATTTTATTTCATAGTATTACAATTTTATTTTTATACTATAAAAATAAAATATAAACATGCAGCATAGAATATGCAAATTCGAGGCAAAATTATTGTTGAATCGGTTTATTTATAGGATTTTATAACAAATAGCAACTATAAAAGTTTGTACCTTGTCTTCACATCGCTTTATTCTGTTAGCCAATGCTTTTAAATTTACATATTTTAGAATCAGTTCCTTTCCTGGTATAACTGCATTTCTAAATGAAATCATCGTGAGTAGTGAGTGCTGAGCAGGCCGTTTTACTATAAACAAATTTTAGGAATTGATAACAACTTTGAAAAATATATCGTTGCACATTCGGTCACAGTCGGAAAAATGTTCATAGTATGTTGTACCGTCGCTTGCACCTAACGATGAACAGTCGCTCATAAAAACATTCGTGTGATTAGAATCTCCAATGTTTGTCAAGAACAACAACACTTAATTGTTGTTTCCCATGTGTACAATAATAAGTAAAAAAAAACTTTGTGTGGTCTGAACGTGTTGGGCCGGAGACCTACTGGAAACCTTTACAGGCTTTTTAATGAGAATAGAGAATGTTTTATCTGCAACTGTTCACCTTTAGTTGCAACCGACGGTATTTGGCAGCATAAAATTGCCTGTGGCTGTGATAACTGATATAAATAACAGTTGAGCGTGTCATGACAAACTCTTTATTGAAAAATTGTGAAGAAATAGTCGAATATAGAGGGTCCAGGGCCGTAGCAACCGGGGGGGGCTGGGGGGCTGCAGCCCCCCCAATAATTTGCTAATAATCATTCTTTTTTCAAAATCATGCAAACTTTATCATTTAATCTGTGACAAACTGCAAAGAATGAAGATATTACTCATACTCCAGATCGTTCCTCGCGTAGAAATTTTAGCTGAATTTCTGTCGCGCATTTTCAAGAAAATCCCACAAAATCTGCACATTTTTGATGAACTAATGATTTATTTTGTCTTTTGCGTGTTGGGTCTTGCGAAAGAAAACTCTGAAAATGCCATTTCAGACCATCTAGAGACTCCAGATTTTCGAAATTTTCTCAAATGTTCTGCCTTCATTTCCGCGCAACTGCCATTTACGACGAAAATTCCCGCCGCGCATTTATAATACTACAGTCTGGCCCATACTTTCCTGTAAATTTCGACATACTAAAACGCTGTTTTCTGATTATCAAAATTCTGTTAAATCTTCCCCCAAAGTCCAGAAAATGGCATTTTAGAGACTCTAAATTTAAAAATTTCCTCGGGCCTTCGGCCCTCGCTTTCAGCCCCCCCAATCGAAAAGAGCTTCCTACGGCCCTGGGGTCGAATATCATACTTCAACTTGTATAGCTACAGTTGTGAAGACAAGCCTTTGTTTACCTTTCGCTTCAGCAGTCGTTTTTCCATATTTCTCTACGCTTTCCCAGGCGAGCTTCTCTTTCCTCAGCAGTCTCCTCGAGCAAACGTTGTCGTCTTCGCTCCCTCCTTTTCGCTAGACGTTCGGCTTTCTTGTCATTCCTTGCCAGCCTTCTTCATTTGGCTCCATATCTATTCAATTGGTATTTGATATCGTAATTGTTTTATTAAACTTTTTATAGAACAAATTGCTTTGAAAGCTGTCAAAGTTTTTTGCAAACGTACAAAATACTGTAGTGTAAAAAGCAAATTATTTTCATGAAGTATCTGTCAGTTGAAGTCGTCATTTGTCATACAACAACAAATTTAAAATTTGACCAATCAGTGTTCGCTATCCATGACAGTCCGCCATATTTTTGAGATCAGTGAGGTTGACCACGCCCGCGATATTTGATGAACTTTAGACTTGGCTAATTCTTTCGTTTCCCCGGGTGTAAATAGCCGGGGGGAATTAGTACCCTCGCACGGCGCTTCGCGCCGCCGGCTCGGGGATAATTTATTACACCCACTATATCTGGGTGTTGAAAGTCATGTGTCCGGCTGGTGCCAGGGCCTTTTCCCGCCTTCCCAATGCCAAAAAGGGAAAAGCCCTGGGAACGAGGTTGATTGTTTGTTTTATAATTGATATATTTATTACTGATAGTGGTGGGCGATACTGCGAATATCGAACTGATACTATAACATTGCGTATATATAGACTATATAAAGCCGTGAACAAAGACAGGATATAATTTCAGTGTAGTTTTATTAATTACCCTTTCTTTTGTATATTAAAGTATTTAAATAAAGAAGAAACCAAAGTTATTTTCAATTTCATGCGAGAATTTGAAATCAGTCTATTTCAAACTCAATGTTTACCGATAGGTGATAATTCGATAAAAGGCCGTTTAGTTTTAAGAATATTTTAAAAGGTTTTGGGAAGCGTTTGTGGTTGAATTTTACATTAAATTGAAGCTTATGTTACGTATAATAACATACCTGGCATATATATGTTTGGGAAATTAATAGTTTTGATATTAAAAGTGATATTTTGGGGGGATTTTTCAATTTTAAACTATATTCTTAAAATTATCGTGTTACCATGACAACTACTTTCAATTCTTCATATTCAGAAAACATAATGTTTTGTCAGTAAGGCGATGGTTTGTGCATGCATGCATTTTCTAGTTAAAATTTGATATACAATACCTTGTTGGCTTGATCTTTTAACAGAATGTATACAACTTTATTATAACCAACGATGGCCCAGCTAACGAGATCACACTTCACCAGACGTATAGGATCGTTAGAGTATGTGAACGGGATCTACCAAAATTACAGCAAGAACTTGACAACGTGACCCAGTGGCCAAGTGCGAACAACAGGAAGTTGAACGTTAAAAAAAATTAAGATTTCACCGTGTCATTTTTGATCAATCAACCCTTGGCGCAACCCTTGATTGTCAATAACCAACCACTGGAGGCTGTTAATACCATCAAGCTCCTGGAAGTAAATTTGACCTCCGATCTTAAGTGGACTACACACATCAGGCACATATCCTCCAATTAAAGCAAGCAAGCAAACGTCTGTACGCTTTAAGGATATTAAGAAGAAATGGTGTCCAACCGAGTGAACTTAGGACAGTATATTGTAATTTTATCAGTCGACCTGTCTTGGGATATGCGTGTCCAGTCTGGCTTACCTCGTTACCAAAGTTCCTGACTGATGAATTGGAGCACATTCAGAGACGTGCGTTGAAAATTGTTGTTCCCAACTTGTCCTACTCCGAAAGCCTCAAAGACCTAAAGTTGCCCACTCTCGAGGAGAGAAGGGAATTGTTATGCAGATCTTTTTACAAAAACAATTATAGTGACACTTCGAGCAAAATTTTTAATCTATTACCTGAACCTTTAGATCATCAGTACAATCTTAGACATTCCCGATCTATCTCACTTTTTAAAACCCGAACTAAACGCTATAATGATAGTCTTTTGCCATATTGCTACACAAATGGAGCTCTTTTTAACCTTTTAGGCTTCCATAGATTAATATATCATTTGTAAATTAGCAATCTTACATTATTGTAATTAGTATTACCAGCGTATCTATAATCTGTATATAAGTATTTTGTTCTACTATTTTTGAACTGTGGAAGCTTGTGTTTTTCAGTTCGATTTTGAACTGCCATTCAAGTATTTTTAATAAATCTAATCTAATCTATAAACTACTGAAGTATAAAATATAGCCCGAGTTCACACATCGCTAGCAAGTTTGATACAGGTACAGCGATTTGACAAAAAGATCCCCACGAATACTCACACCTAGTAGAGGAGATATAAATCGATGTATATTACAGTAAAACCTTAGCAACACAACATAAATATAAACAAATAACATTTCAGGATAACTTACTTGAAACAACAACTCAAAACTGACAAAACGGCGATAGTATTCGATAATTTTTTGAAAAATCGTTGACAACTAGCACACCGAGACTGCAGAAAGAAGGTAGCCTGCGAACAGACATTTAGCAAGAAAGCGGAAGTTACGCTGGAATTCGAATCATACGTCACAAAACGTCATCAATACATTGTTCTAAATACTGATTCCGAAAATCTCGAATTCTCCTCCACATAACTCGCGGAAAACCTGGGAACGACAAAATTAGTATGCTGCTTCTACGAGAATAGTAATATAGAGGCCGATCGGGCCTTATTTTTGAGGAGGAGGAGTGAGGAGAAATGAGGATGAGGAGTGAGAAGAAAAGAGGAGGAGGAGGAATGTGGAGAAATGAGGTGGAGCAATGACGTCACACAAGCAAGCTTAGACAGTGGATGACGTCACGCGGGCAGGTTTAAGCAAGGACGTGTGAAACTTGCTGACTATGCATTTTTAGCGTCCCCCCACGTGTGTGATACAATAGAGGGATTAATCTTGGCTTGCTATGATTGGTCCGAGTCCCTCGCATTGCAAAATTGTGATCGAAATTAATATATAACAGAGTAATTATAGCCGTATAGTTGCTCGGAAGCGATAAATTTCCACGAGTATATTGATGGATTTTTCGTATGTTTACAAAATTATAGCGAGGAATCTATTCATGACAAAAATCAAGACATATTTTAAACAGAACTAAACAGCTGCTAATCCCGGGTGGTCAACGTCGTTGTTAAGGTCAATATTATTAATACATAGCAGAGTTATAGCCGTATCTTTGCTCGAAAGAGATAAATTTCCACGAGTATATTGAAGGATTTTTCGTATGTTTTTCGTGAAGTCTCAGCTTGCCAACATGGCGGCTGCCAAAATGGCGGCGATAAGTTCTGCCCAAATTCTTTGATTGTATGCTCGATTTGCCTCTAATTTGATACTTAAGATGACAAAAAGTCTAACTAAAAATAGTTTCATGGAACTATGGAATAATTAATTGCTTCCAAGTATCCACAAGCTGATAAAAAGTGAAATAAGTCAAGTGAATGACACGATTTCTGACATGAATGCAAAATTCTTGAAGATCGAAGAGTCGCAGAAATATTTATCAGCTAAGTATGACGAATTCCTACATTCGCTTCAGTCAACTAAGAAGCTTGTAGCCGATCAAGACCAACGAATATAGGTAAAATCGAACAGATCCGCAACACGACCTTCGATCACGACGTCGCCATTGATGAAATCCAACAGTATCAAGGCGAGATTGGCTCGAAATAACCGGGATACCAATGCTGCCCATGGAAAATACGAAAGCGATTGTTATGGAACTAGCCTCTGCAATCGGGGTCGAAGTTGATGAGAAAGATATCTCTACTGCGCATCGATTACCTAATATCAAGAAAGTAAAGGATCGTTTGATTGTTAAATTTACGCGTCGTGATAAAAGAGAGGAGTTTTATAAGAAGCGTTCAAGCCTGAGAGGCAAAAATACCAGCCGCCTGCCATGGGTGAAAAATCATAATGGACAGAATACACTTCATTATACCAGTATCCATATCAATGAATCGTTAACGCCGCATCGTAATCGTCTCTTTGGCATGATTAATGATTTTAAGAGAACTCATAGGCATAATTAAGTTTCTCTGGACAGCCAATGGGAAGATCCTTTTACGAGAAAATGATGACTCAAGGATCTATACTTTTACGACGATCGAACAATTTGAAGATTATAAGAACAGATAAGTTGTTATAATTATATTTGAATTAGTATACTGTGTATAATCGTCTATTTATCTTTGACTAAATTTTAATTATGTCTGATTTCGATTTCGATCTGTTGCTAGACCGGAATAAAGATATCTATGATATTATTCCTAATCCTAATAAATTTGATGATATGGATTCTGACCTCATGCTTCTAAATCCAGTTTCAGAATACTGTAATCCTTCCCAACTCAATGAGCTACTTGATCAATGTAACAAACGAAGCCTGAGTTTTCTACATTGCAATATTAGAAGCCTGCCAAACAATCTTCCATTATTAAATGAACTTTTAGATTACTTAAATAAACCTATTGATCTAATTGCAAATACTGAAACTAAATTAAATTCTAAGTCTGTAGATAATATAGATCTAATTAATTATGATTTCTTTCATAATGACTCACCGACAAATGCTGGTGGTGCAGGTATTTATGTTAATAAAAACTTGAAAGCTATATTCAGACCTGACTTAAAATTTGATATGCCCTTAGTGGAGTCTTGCTGGATCGAACTGGATACTGGTATTAATAAACCTAATGTAATGATTGGTTGCATCTATAGACATCCTGCAGCTAACTTATCAGATTTTACCAAAGAACTTGAAGGAATTATAAATGGGCTAAACTCCTATAAAACTTCAATCTCGTACCCAGGGTATTTGCTTTTGGGGAGCGAAATACCATGGTATGGCCTGGTCACGTGACTCGCGGATTTTGCTTAAAATGGCGTATTGTTTACTAGGGTCGCCATTTTACGCAAAATCCGCGGGCCACGGATACATGTCCAATATACTGTCGACATGATATGGATCGTGAAGCAGCTTCACGATCCGTCAAATTCGTACGGACGGTAAACACGAGTCACGATCCGTATCAACTCGTAAACGCAATAGGTGGTCTCCAATAGCAGATGCTTGTTGCCCAGATCTACCAACAGTTCGACGGATCGTACCGTTCGTACGGCTCGTAACACGATTCACGATCCGACAAATCCGTACGGTCCGTACGAACTGTGAAATGGCTTTACGGACAGTACAAAGCGTACGGTTCGTGAAAATGATTTACAGATCGTGAACCTATAATAACTTCAAACATTATAATATGCTGTTTGCAGTTTATCAATATAATATGTTGTTGTTCCGTTCTTACGAAACCACGCATATACTGTATCAATATAATGTTGTTTCTCCGTTCTTAAAAAAACACGCAATGTATCAATATCAGTAATATTGTTGCTCCGTTCTTAAGAAACCACGCAAACAATATCAGTAATATATATTGTTGCTCCGTTCTTAAAGAAACCACGCCATTTACCTGTATAATATGTTGTTGCTCCGTTCTTAAGAAACCACGCAATATATCAATATGATATGTTGTTGCTCCGTTCTTAAGAAACCATGCAATATATCAATATAATATGTTGTTGCTCCGTTCTTAACAAACTACGCAATTTATCAGTATAATATGTTGTTGCTCCGTTCTTAAGAAACCACGCAATAATCAATATAATATATTGTTGCTCCGTTCTTAAAGAAACCGCGCAATTTATCAGTATAATATGCTGTTGCTCCGTTTTTAAGAAACCACGCAATATATTAATATAATATGTTGTTGCTCCGTTTTTACGAAACCACGCAATATATCAATATAATATGTTGTTGCTCCGTTCTTAAGAAACCATGCAATACAGGGTGTATCACAATACTTGCAAACACTATATAATTTGCATAATTCTACTGCTTAATTACTAGCATTTCAATGTACAGGGTGAGTAAAAAAACTGACACCTTTGTTATTCAAATTAGGCGCAAAGGTATCAGGTTTTTTTACTCACCCTGTATGTGCTATTTATTTTGCTCCTGCATGAGATTTGAACTGCCCATCTGACTTAATTAACCGCGTTGATAGAAATTACTATACGTATACGCTTGGGATCAAATAGTTCTGAATCCCGCAAATTCTATAAACATTGTATTTCAATGGGTTAGTTAGCAGGTTTTTTGATACACCCTATATATATATAAATATAATATACATTCTCTTATACACTGCTTTAATTAGGCGCAGCGGTGAGAATATATGAGATTTCGACAAACAATTTTTATCGGACTCATAATTATTTGCTCAATTGCTCTCTACATGGTGTAGCCTGCTCACAGACGTTGTAGTTCTTACGCCAAGCGACGAAATACTACCGTCTGCTTACCCGAGCGCCAAACTGAATTTCGCAACGTCGACCAATCAGAATTTACCTTCCAAATTCTGGAAAGTGACGTCAGTTGATTTAGGAGCGGAATAAATATAAATAATTTTATATATTTTGAAAGCAGTCGTCGGTTGAATTTTGGTTAAAATTGCACATAAATTGAATTTAAAGACATTGATACTTGTCCAGGTAATAAAATGCACCATTAATGATCAGATTTGGATATTAAAGATGTTCGGTTATATTTAAAACGCGGACAGGATTGGCATATTTAATATACTGTATGAAGCCAGACAGGCGAGACAGCATCAAATGCCGAATATATTTCAGAACTCGGAAGACAGAAAATTTTATATAATACTATGGCTACGAAAGCGAAATATTAGCTTCAAAGTAAACTAATTTGCTGTTTGAGCAACCACTTCTGAATGTATTACTCTGTAAACACAACACAGACCCGAGAAACTTGTATTAAAATTGCGCGTGTTGAATTTTCCAATTCGCCCAAACTTTGAAACGTTTATACTCTAACTTGGCCATACTTTTCTACATGACAATGAGAGCTTAATCTTTTAGGAGTTTTCGTCGAAGTCACGGCATATAGGAAGTATCAAGAGCAACATTTGGATATATCCTGATATACTCGAGTCTCCCGATTGACTGTTTCATTTGTTTGTCATTGTTAACAAAAATTTAAATTTCGCCTACTGCATTGCTTTGGCACTTTATATACACCGATTGTTTGCTAAACATGCGAGAAGATGATCACAATATTATTCTACGTAAACATCGTGAAGTTCAACGCTATAGTTTCCAAAATATATCCACGCAAGTAAACAAATTTCGAGTTTCAACCCAAACAATATATTCCAATGCATGTGCAAGGGCTTTCCCCAGTATAGCTATATAATCTCTCAATAAGGCGGCTTCTAATTGGCTCTAACTTTTTCGAACATTGCCATATGATTGGCTCCTGAAACAAAGGGAATTCAGTTTGGCGCTCGGGTAAGCAGACGGTAGTATTTCGTCGCTTGACGTAAGAACTACAACGTCTGTGAGCAGGCTATACATGGTGCATCAAAAAAGATAATCCAACTTCAGCGCGCTATTGCACATGCGTATGAACGAGATTCGTATTCGGAACGCCCATGCAAATGCAGCAAATTTACCAATTTGACAGCCTACCTATGTAGGCATATTAACTCTTCAATACATAGTGGTGTTTCCCCATGTACAACACTAACTGAAACCCACTATAACCAGGGCATTTTTTAACTAGACAAACTCTTTTGTCAGAAAGTTGTCCCATCTTTTGCCGTCAGGTTATGAAGATGTCCCATCTTTTCTTAACCAGTGGAAGCTTAAAAGGAGACTTATATTATTCTTTACCCCACAACACAGGCGCGGGCGTAAATTCCGTAAAATAGTTAAGACAATGGTGTCAATGCAGCCATTGTTTTTGGAATAATATGTAGATATATCTTGGTGATTATGGTGAAAACGTTTGTGCCAGATTTATGTGCGCACTATGCCCTAGGGAAAGGCGGTAAACGTGTATAAGCCACTGAAGCCGCCGCACTTTTTATACTGCCCGGATCTATAACGACGGCAAATAAGTTTCGACGTTTCGATATGGAATTATCATGCCATACTTTGAACATAAACAAAATCTAGGTTGAATATTATTCACGCTATTCTCTAACAGAAATTATTCACGCTATGCATAACAGAAAATTAACTTATTACTTGCTTGGTTTCACACTGCGTTTAAGCAACTGAACCTGGATTGATGACATCTTATAGCGGCAATTAATTATGCAATTAGCGTTGCTCACTTCCTGAAGTTGCAAACTCAGTATGCAAATCCCGCTGTTTTTCAAAACGGCGGCGAGTAATTAATTAACGCACAAATTCATGCTAAATTTGGCTTGCGTTTTTAGACACACTGTATATCAGCCAATATTTATACACAAATATTCCCGATCCAATAACACAATAGCTTTGTCGGCACAACGCTGTCAAATTAACATTGCCTTCACCTAACTACTGAAATTTAGCATGTAATAAGGCAGGCCTCAATTCCTGATTCATAACCACCCTTAGCCGCGGCCTTAGAAAAAATTATGCCCGCAAAAACTTTTCGCGCGTGGAAATTTTTCATCCATACGTTTTAAAATTTGTCTGTTCATATAACTACACGCAATTATTAGATAAATGTGCATAAAACCAAGTGTAAACTGGATGTTATATACCGCACATTTGAATGCTATACCTATCAAGTATCTTTTTGGCAGACGGCAGGCAGGGGCGGATCTAGGATTTTTCGCACGTTGGTCAAAAATCTATGACGTCATCGATGACGCAAAACGTGATGACGTCATTTGCCACGACGTCATTCGATGTCACGATGATAGTCCAATTTTCGCGGGAGAATAGATATTTTATTTTATCAAACTATGCGCAAATGACATATATAGTTTTCGCACCTGCCAATGTTCAGCATATATACGATAAAGTAATATATAGACTGTTTTGCCCTACAGTGTATACCTTGGTTCATCAGCATGCCTAGGAAACACATTTACCAAAAATAGTAAACCATGATCCAACAAGGACAGCTCCTTGAAAAGCTGAACACAAGCACATGTTTCTGGCACCTTAAAATTAGATTGCTTGCCTTCACACCTTTTGCAGGAGCAAAAGGACTTTGGTTAGAACTTAGAAATGGGTGACAATGAAAACCACCTAAAATGAGCAATCTGGTTTTAAGGTGCCATAAACCCACCTCACACCTTTCACCATAGCAAAAAGAGCTTGGTTAAAAATGGGTGACAATATGTGAAATTGCCCAGTTTTTCCCTTTAGCCCCTTCCCCATTCCCTCTATTACTAACCTATGTCTAATCTAATTAAATTCATCATCTTGTTATATGCTGTCCACTATGAAAATGTATAACATCACAAGTGAAATGGTGCCTCAAAGCTGCAGCTTCATTGGAAGCCAACTTTTAGTGAAAACAAGTTTATTTTACCTGCCATTTTAATTAATTAAACATATTTTAATCACAGTAGATTCAAATACAAAAGATTCATTACAAATGACTATTACTTTACTAATAATATACATAAAGATATTACTCGACTGTGATTGGTTGATTTCAGTGCAGTTAATCCCAAACAGCAGTGCAATTTTCTGTAATCACAGTGCAATTTTCTGTAATCACAGTGCAATTTTTTGTAATCACAGTGCAATTTTTTGTAATCACAGTGCAATTTTCTGTAATCACAGTGCAAAAATCTGTAACAAACTGATCTGATTGGTGGAAAAACATTGTGATGATTAAATCAACCAATCAGTTTAAAGCAATTTAGTTTAAAGAAGTAACGGTCACAGATTGCTTCAAAACAAAACAAACATGGCGCCGCGCTACACAAAGTAAAAATTGCCTTCACGTGGGAAATATGGCTTTTATATTTATTTTTAAATGGAAAAGCATTTACCTTAAACAAGACAAACAAAAAATACATAGTTGAGTGGAATTTTCAAGCTGTTAGCGTTGTATAATGTGATATAACAAAGCCAGCAAAACTTTGCCAGTGGAATGTTCGCCAGAAACGCGTTGGTTAAAACTACAATTGTCTCGAACATTTTTATGTAAATTATTAATAAGTAATAGCATGGTTTCTCGTGAAATTTGGATAAACATGCACTCGTGAGTTTTTCAAAGACCTCAAATAGCACTCGTCCTTCGG
This sequence comes from Paramuricea clavata, assembly GCA_902702795.2. NCBI lineage: Eukaryota > Metazoa > Cnidaria > Anthozoa > Malacalcyonacea > Plexauridae > Paramuricea > Paramuricea clavata. The sequence continues at coordinate 18,818 of CACRXK020009281.1, forward strand.
AATCGTTCTATTTTGAGGTCTTTGAAAAACTCACTCGTGCATGTTATATCCAAATTGCACTCGAAACCATGCTATTACCAATACGTATCTAGTTATCTGAAATAATTGGCAAGGTTTTTAACACAGTATTCTATTATTCTTACACTATGCTTACATACTGTATATAGACACATACTATCAACACGGTGTTTGTCTGTCAGGGCCTGAAATAACATTCCCAAAATTCCCGATCATGGTGATTGATCATGGTGATTGATCATAGTGATCGGCAGTCCGCTGATCATAAGCAATTTCTTGCTGATTATTGATTGGTAATCAGTTGTTATTTCAAGCCCTGGTCTGTTGAAAAATTTAACTGGTTCAAGATGCAATGGACCCGCCTCAAGCCAATGAGATCAGACCGATATTTGGCATCAGCTTTTGTCTACAAAGCCCAAATGTTTGGGGAGGGGGGAGATTATGGGAATTAAGGTGGTGATCTTGAAAGGCTAAGTTTGGTTGATGATGAAGGAAGTTTTTTCTCATGCCCCAGGAAGTTTTTTCTCATGTCAGTGTTGTGTACAAGAGTGAGGTT